>PVJI01005377.1:0-97410 GCA_004026765.1 Micronycteris hirsuta | reverse complement strand
GTCAAAGAGACAGGCTGCGAGGATTATGTGGTGGTAGAGAGGACAGCAAGAAGAAACACCAAGGAAATGGTGGAATAGTATTTTAAAACTAGTAAACATTCTATTCATACCCCTTACACTGGCATGATGTCAGAGAGGTCAGGGGGTAAATGACTATGACCTTGCACAGGTTACTTCTAAAAGCCTGTGCTTCCCTATCTAAAACTGTCTGGCCCATTGTGGGTAGTCAACAAAGAGAGCCACCTTTGTTGTTGCTGCTGTAAATGAGAAGGCTGCTCAGACACATAATTGATCACTCACCTCAGCTTCCTCTGGTCACCCTTCTAGATCCTGCCATTCCCTGTTTTATAACCCACCCCATGAAGCAAATGAGGTGGGATGCCACATTTGGCCGTCCCTTGTGCCTTGTACACCCAAGACCTTAGAATAGGTAGGGTCCCTCACAAATCAGGAAATCAGTCACTACAGTCCCTGTCCTCACTACTTCTGCATTAATGTTTTGTTCGTTTTTACCATTCAGCTAAGAGCTCTAACTGAAGCTAATCTCCTAACTGGCTGCCTTAGCTTAGTCCATTATCGCCCTTTCCAAGAAGCTAGACTGATACTAGAGAGAGAAAATAGCTAGCCTAAACTATTTTTTCTGCCTACAATGTCAGAAAGAATTCTAAAACCTCATGACCAATGAGCTTTGACTGGATGCGGCACACTCAGTGGGCCTCTAGCTGACCAGTCCCTGCTAGCTCACCATTAGCATTAAACGTTCAAAAGGGAAATAAAGTTAAAGACTCAGATGACCCAAAAAATATTCACTTACTGACAAAATAATATAAAATGAACAAAAAAGATACCCTTCTTAAAGTTAATGATATTCTTTGTGAATTACATTTCAAAGCCAAAAGTCTATTTTAAATGAATTACATTGGAAGGTTTTATTCATTTTTTTCTTCCAGTGGAAAGAAATTCCCAAGTTTAAGTATCTGAGAGTGTTAAGTTAAGTATCAATGAGAAGAGAAGGCGGACGACCGTCCCGCAGGCAGACGAGGCCAGCAGCGATGACAGATGGATTGCCCACTCTGCTGTTATTAGGTTGCAGCTTTTCCAAGCACTATAGCGCTATTATTGTCACAAGGTGAAGTGCACACAAATCCACTAAGGAAGAGACATGGGGGTTCTTACTTGGTGACAAAGGTAAATGCCATTATAGAGTACATCGGTAAGAATGATATGAAAATTAACAAAAATACAAAGAAATTATTTGAAAAGTAAACATGTGTACTCTTGAAATTGTCTCTGGAATTTGTGTGGGTTTTGAAGCAGATATATAAATCTAATCCAATCAGTGTCAGTTTTGTGGACTAGTTACTTGACATTGAAATTATCTTTTCCTTTAGAGCATTCAATATCTGCACAGTGTGTCTAATTTCCCTACAATTTTGTACCCGCTTGCTGACCTACACCGCTGCAGTGCCTCGACAGTGCCCATGGTCATTTTCAAGGCAATTTCTAAAATCAATGAGAAGGATTTATTGCTCCTTTCTCCTGATGTAACATGCAAATTAGTGAGAAAATACTCTTGTCTCATTTTATATATTTTTTTCTTTCCAGTAATATTGATTGTCCCATTTTTCTCTCTTCTCTCTATGAAAGCCCATAGGGGTGAGGGGTAGACAGCTAATTTGTTAAATGAGCCCCGCAGCAGATGAAATTAGTTCATACTTCTTTCCAGGGGCTGTTTCTGCCAGGGTTAAAGTCATCCTTCAGGAGCAAATCACCGCAAATGCCAATAATGCATTTTAGATAAGATGACTTCCAAGGCCAGGATGACAACAATTGCAATAGGCTTTCCTGCAATCCTGTACAATTATTTACCCTGAAGGTCAGACCTTAATTCCCAATAGGAGATTTTAAACATGTTACTAAATTAGAACAGATTAATTATAATGGTCTATTCTCATAGCCTGTAGCACCCACACACGAGGCTCACAGTCTCAAAATCCATAAACCTGAACCTTCTACCACAGCCTGAGAATATTTAAATAGTATGGGTAAACAGATCATCTTCCTAATATTTAAACAAAACTAATGCTTAAAAGGCATATCTCTGAATTGTTTTTCTCTCTTCCTGTCTAAGCACAGACCTCATGCAGGCTACAATCAACGTTAACATCTTTGAAGCTCATTTCTTACAACAATAGGTGTAAGCAATAATCCCACCTCTGAACATTAGTGTATGGGTGAATGCAGAATGCTCTGGTCCGGAGTAGGAGTTTCTACCTATGGTTACCAGATAAACTACAAGATGTTCAGCCTTGGCCGGCTGGTTCAGTTGGTTGGAGTGTTGTCCTGTGCACCAGGAAGTTGTAGTTTCGATGACTGGCATCAACGTCACGGTGGCTTTATGACCTCATGTGCATTACTCACTATCCAACTCTTGGTAATAGAAGTTGTCACTTAGGCCCACTGAAGTCAGAGAATGGTTGTCTCCAGCCAGTACCTCTCCTGTTTTCTGCTTCCTATCCTTGTGCTCCAATGTGCAAGGCTTGATTTTCACCGCAGCTATAACACTTCATGTTTAGGAGTAATTAGATTAGTGTCTCCTAAATTACTTTAGCTAAGGATGGGTTGGTGCTCCTAAAGCTCATTAGTGCAGTTCACCCCTGCTTTGGTCCTTTTGTTTTACTTGATTCGTATCTATAGATGGGACTTATCCCAGCTGGCCATGTCATAAATGCCTGATTTTTGTCCCTAGTGAAATATGGCAAGACAGGCCACTGTAAATACATCACTCCTTGGAAAATTAACTCCAGGCGCTCAACCAATGATGGCCCAGTGGCATCAATCCAAACCTTCTGAAACATCAGAAGCAAGTTCACTCCACACCTCTTATCAGCCCTTATTTAGCATCTTTGAATTCTCATAGGAAGTAAAACTAATTTTGTGCTTATTTTTGTACTTCATTTTCTGTTCTGAAGCAATATCATCTGATGTTTCAACATGAGCGGGAATGAGAACAAGAATGACAGCGTTGATGCAAATTTGAAAAACCTAGCTTACTCAATTTAACATCTTTGCATTTCCTAATTCAGCTCCATTTAAATAAGAATGTTTTATTTCTTCTCTAAGATAAGAATTCATGTGCAATGTTCTTATCACAAGACAAGCTTACCTGATGGTTTGGAACGAAGCGGAAAGGTAGCAAAGCAGTATTATCATTCTAAAAACGCCTTATTCTTTTTTAAAGTTCATGCTAATTTTTATAATATATATTTACATCATACCCCTCTTTGAGAATGCTTAATTTTTTTTTTCTCTAAATAGATTCAGGGGGAGAAAAGGAAGAAAACCTAAGCTGAAAAAGTTAAGTTAAACCTTACATCTTGGTAAGTTAGGTTGGCTTCATTGATTCATTCATGCACTTGTTTCTTATCCACTCATTTCTTCACTTCTTCATTTAGTGAACACTTAGTGAGTGCCTCCAATACATGTGCCAGGCTCCAGTTATATGTAATCGGGTCAGGGTGTGTGTATGTGTGTGTGCAAGATGTACTCTAAAAATGCTTTTAATTGTTAACATACTGTTATTTAATAGTCTCATGTGTGCATTAGTCTTTATTGTTTTATCTCTAGGCATAACTAATGTTTCCACACATATGAAATTAAGGAAATCTCACACTCCTAGAAAAGAAGCTTCACCCAACTGCTCACTTTTAAATGTCACTGTCGTGTGTTAAAATGTCAAAGATTCACATTAGGAGGATGAAAGCAAACATCGAGGCTGGACAACACAAACAAGAGTACCAGAAAGATGAATATTTCATCAATTCTTATTGTTTTCTTTTAGATCAGTTTGAGCCTGTGTATGTGGCTGACTTTGGGTGAATGGACTCAACGGAGGGGATGTTAGCACATTCATGGGCTGAAAAAATCCTGCTTGTGGAGCACAGGCCACAGAGTTTCAGGTGCAAACACAGTTAGCCTTTAAAACAAATATTCCTGAGTTTCTCAAGTTTCTGTGAAGTGTCTTAGCCTGACTTTTCTGAGCAGTCTTCTTCATGGTTCATATTGTCACAAAAAAAAAAAAAAGAAGAAGAAGGGAGTGTAAATTAGGCAGCCTGCTGGAATTCAATGCTTTTTTAAAAAATTAAACCTTGAGTTGTGAAACCAATTATGTGTGGCGTAACCAGCATAGACTGGAATAGAGCAGAACAAACTGGGAAGGAGTGGGAAGTAGCAGAATGGATCACATGGCACAAGGGTAAATATGTATGGGGAAAACCTTTTTCTTAATATAAAATCTCCTGCATCATCATTTTCTCTCTCTCTCTAGCCAAACTTCCCATTATTACAAACATGCAATTATTTCATCTTAAAACAAAACCTCTCCCGTCCCCACTAATCACCCTGGTTACTCCAATATTTCCCCCTTTAAAGTAAATTTCCTGAAAGTGGTGTCTACTCTTTCTCATTTCTCTACTTCCAGTCGTTCTTGACTGCCCTTCTCTCAGTATTTTGAGCCCTCACTTCAGCAGAACTACTATAGTCGATGTCACCAAAGATGGCCACAGTCCCACATTCGCTGGTAATTTCTCAGCCCTCATCTTGCTTAGCTGACTGGTGGCTCTGGATGTAGTGGTTCACTCTCTTCCCTTGACCGCCACTGCTGTCATTCTGGTCCAAATCACCTCTTTCCCCTGTAGTATTATTGTTCTGCTTCCTAACTGATCTCTTTGCTTCTGCCCTCACCCAATAGCCCAATTCTCCTCCTGCTCCTGTGTATTTTCAACATAACAGTTATATCATTTGCTTAAAATCCTCTGTAGACTCTCATGTTATCCAATGTTAAAGTCGATTCTTTTACGGCAGCCTATTTCATATAGTAGCCTACACCATCACCCTCCCCAGCCACCCCTGGCCTGACTGCATTGCCCACTACCCTCGCTCTGCTCTGCCGTCTGTGCCCACACTGGCCTTCCCCCTGTCCCTAAACACGCCGGGCTCTCTTGCAGGAGCTTTGCACTTGCTATCCCTCTGCCTGGAATACCCTCCACCGCAGAGGCATCCAGCTTGCTCCTCCACGTCCTGACCAATCTGCCATCTCAGTGATGCCTTCCCTGGATACCCATCTAAGCTTTACACACACACATACACACACACACACATACACACACACGCACGCGCGTGCATACTCGCACTTTATATCCCCCTTCCCTTAGCATTCTTCACTATCTAAACACTCTGCCGATTTACTTTCAGGTTGTTTTGCTCATGAGTCTTGCCCACTTGAATATAATCTTCATGACGGCAGGAATTTTTCTTTCTTTTGTTCATGTCTGTGTCCAGAATAGTGCTTGGCATATTGTAGGCCTTGACAAATATTAATGAGTTTGAATGCACAAATGGGTGAATGAATAAACTAGGTAGCAATACAATTGTGTGTTGGTTTTTTTTTTTTTTAGTGTCGATGTGGTAAAAAATTTAAGTCTCTGATGTAATAAAAAAAGCTTGAGCTTCGGACGCAGGGGGACTTGGGCTCAAATATGGCACCACGTGTCACCCTTCAAACATATTCACCATGTTGCCGAACGGCAAGCTGTCTCGGCCCAGAGAAGTCTCTTTTCCACCCACACTTCTTAAATAACGTGATCAAATTCTTCAAAAGATAATTCATCAAGAAAATACTATGTAATCACAAAAATGATGCTATTAAATAATATTTAATGTCATGGAATAATAATCCTAGTATAGCATTAAGTGAAAAAGCAACAAATAACTTCCTTTTGATAAAAAATCTACATCTATATTGCTCCACAATTCTCGAGGAGTAATGTACTTTTCTACATTAAATCGTGGTTAGCTGTGAGCCTCTGTTTGCCATGGTGAAGGAAAGGACAATAGTCATTGTCTTAGTGCCTTTCTTGCCACTCCTGTCGTGCCTGGACAGGGAATTCAGGTGGTCCAGGGTAGTGACAATTACCCACCGATCCGGTCAGTGTTGAAGAGCCACTCATTCAGTCCCACGTAGTTCATCGAAGCAGGACTTGGGGATGCTGACCATGTACCCGAGGAACAAGCTGGCCCCAGGTTCTGTGGTCAGCACCTGGCCACCACAGACCTCCACAGCAGCATCTCCCCACCACGTGGCCGGGGGGTGAGGCCCAGACCTCCCAGGACTTCGCACTTAAATTTTTCTCTGTGTCCTGATCAAACAGCCTTCAGAGGTGAGGTCACAATCCCCCTCACAGACTCCAAGTCCTCTCTCTCCATTGGAATCAGTCCTTCAAAGCAAAGGCCTAAGGGGGAGTTTCAGGGCAGAAGTCAAAAAAGACAGGACTGAACTGTCCTCCTGCGGGAAGAGCAAGGAAAATAACAATTACTGTGTTGTTGGTGAGCCTCTATACAGCAGGGAAAAAGATTTATTTTGTAAATAATACCCACTATGATTGGGGTATATGTACATAAAAGATGCATACCTCATCCTTTACCTAGCTGGTGGCATCTGTAATAATTTGTTTACTTTCCCATTTACATATGTGTATGGGAATAATAATGGTTATTTTAGGTAGCACAGCAGACTCAAAGAAGAAAGGGGCATGTTTGGGTAGGGACCTTTGAAGGATGAGTAACTACCTGCTTCCTTGGTCTGGTTTGGAGGCAGCTGGGATGGACAGAGAAATTCATCAGGCATTTTTTATCTAGTGAAAGAGGGGATTCTTTTGGTGAGGGGAGTCTATTGTTGCTAAAAATGTATATTTCTTTAAAATTCAGGATTGATGTCAACAAGATGGTGGGCCAGTAAGCTCCCCAGCTCCCCTCCTCTCTCACCACCCACCCCACCCCACCCCTGGACCCCAGAAATACGAAGTTAGCAACAAATGGGTGAAAGGGGGCAAAAGATATACATTTCCAGTTATAAAATGAATAAGTCATGTGTATGAAATGTACAGCATGGTGATATAATTAATAACACTGTATTATATATTTGAAAGTAGCTAGGAGAATGGATCTCAGAAGTTCTCATCACAAGGGAAATAATATTACCATGATCTGGCATTAACTGGATTTATTGCAGTGATCATTTCACAATGTATACAAATATTGATTCATTGTGTTGTACAACTTAATCTAATATTATGTCGATAATACCTCAACACAAATAAAAAGATAACGACAATGTCCAAAAGCAACTATATATCTTCAAGGAAGTAATACTAATTATAGTTTCTCTCTGGAAAGCAAACAGGGAAATCAGGCAGAAGTTCTCTATATGTTTAATTCTAGTTTATCAGCTCTTGACTGTTTTTCGACTGCCTTTCTTCAGTTTCTGCACATTTGGGATCACTGAGGTACCTACCATCAACTCAGCTTCCACAATCCAACTCACAGCTTACATCCACGCATGATTTTGTGTCAATTTCTGTGACGCAAAGAATAATGCTAATTATATAGAGCATAATGTTAATTCTGGATGTCTTATGTGCACAAAGAAAATAAAAGCAGATGTTACCTTGGAAGGATTACCGGTAGCCCTGGGGTCCATGTCACCTCAGGTGACCATTTACACAGGGTCGTGGGGACCCCAAGCTGCTGGAAGTCTGGAGGAGCTTTATGGATGTCTGAGGAACCATGTTCAGCTCCCAGCAGGTGGGTGGGTGGCTGTTTGCCGCCAGTTGCTGCCACCACCCATCAGCTGCCTCTCGTGTCTCACCTTCACAAGCAGTTACGCTTTCATTAGGAGATGTGGATGTCCTGACCTGAAGATAAGCAGTGTGTCTTAGTGCCTAGATAAGAAGGGCAGTCCTGCTCCCATCCCCCCTCCCCGAGGTGTACACTCCCTTAGGTCTCTCATACCTGGCCCTCCAATGCAGAAGGGCAAGACCTGTCTTCTTTCCCATTCTATTGGCTTCATTCAAAAAAATAATGCCCCAGTGCCTACTGGCTTGTGATTGGAAATCTGCTGCTCAGCTCTAGTCGGGAGCAGAACGAAGACTGGGTGTTAAATTTTAGGACCAAGAAAAGGGGAGAATGTCAGGAAGAAGAGGTCGAGAGGCATATCTGGGGGTAATGGACGTGATAAGAGGGAGAAGGACAGGAGTTACAAAATTTTGGAGAAATAGGAAACCCTGGACCACAGTGTGTATAGGTTGGTCCTCAAGCTGGGAAGCAGAGACAGAGGGTTCTCCTCCTCACTACCTTGCCCTTTACCACGCATCCTCTAGGTCTCCCTCGTCTTTACTGTCAGCAGAGAAAGAGGGTGTTCATTGTGAGGGACCGCTGGCCCAAACATTGCCCATCCTTCTGTGGATTGCAATGGACATAATGCTGTGGGAAGCTGTCATTCAAAAGGTGCAAACTCAAGCTGTCTCAAGGCCAGACCAGAACCCTTGGTGAGAGAAGCGCTGGGCTCTGCCCACCATGGAGGTGAGAACTGTGCCAAACTAGAGCCACCATGCCCTGCCCAATGTCATTCAATTTTTTTAAAAAAGTCTGTGCTAAACAAACAAATTTTGTTTTGGGACTACCCATCTTTAGACCCTGTTGAATTTGGTGTCTCTATAACCCCCTCCAAACAACCAGCTAGCATCGGGGAGCCTTGAGAATGATGCTTCATCCCATTAACAGAAATTCCAGTGTACCTGCATAGGTCAGATACTGTAATCAATGTGCAGGCCCCTGGAACGCTGCTCAGCACACAGTAGGTTCCCAGTAAGTGTTTGTATGAGATCTGAGCGTTATCTCCGAAGAGCTGTTCTGCATGCTGCAGATCTGTTCCCATAAACACCTGAGCATAACATGCCCTGAACTTTGCTATAAGAAATGCTAACCTATCAAAATGCTGGTCTGCCAAAGAGATAGATTCCACTGTCGCATCAGGTTTTCCAAGATCCTGAAGAAGGAAGGTCCCGCCACCTGCCTGCACATCCACAGCTATCACAGAATGAAAACAAATTTTCAAATGCTCATTCAGAGGCCCCGAGAGCTTCCAAATACTCATCATGGTAGCAGCTGGGTCATGTGTCACAGTACTACCCCTGAGTTGACATAGAAAAAAAGGGAAAAACCAAGGACGCAAAGTTAAGTCACCTCAGCTTACATAAAAGTAAGCTTTTCATTAATTCACTCATTCAACAACTTGGTTTGATCCAAGTGCCAGGCACAGTCATGGTGCTGTTTATGTAGTAAAAACAAGGCATGAGAAAGTGAGTGAGGAAAAAAGAAAGCCTCATGAAGCACAGTTTCCTCACCTGGTCAATGACTTGACTTGCTGAAGCTCCTATGCTCAGCCCCCTGCTCCTCACCTCTACTCAGCAAATCTGCTTACTACAAACACCTGTGACCATGCCTGAGGGATTTTTTTTTTTCTTTCTAACTGCAGGGACACACTTGGCTCTTAAGACAGACGCGCTGGGAAGATAAACCCCTGAAATGGTACTCAAGCAATCATGGTCAGTAGCTAGTGGATAAACACCCTGGCTGTTTGGCCCTCAGCTGGGTTAACTCCAAGGCCTACTCTATGTTGCCCCCTAGGGGCTGGAGAACTTTATGGACTCTCCCTCCTTGTCTCCTTGTCTCCTTTCCCCATCCCCTGCTGGTGTTACCTTTCAGGTAACTAGCCGAGTTCAAATCATTGTCTCAGGGTTTGCCTCTAAGAGAACTGAAACCAAAGAACCATATTACTTAGATTTTCTCACATGGTTTCGGTTTTAAAAATTCCATCCCGCCACTGTATGGTCACACCTTCTGACTTAGAAAACCTGTTTGCTGTGTATTTGGGCCACATAAGATACTGTATCTACCAAAGGACGATCTTTGTTTGTTTGGAACCAACAAAAATTCCCCCATTCCCACCTTCCATCTCCATCTATGGATGCTAGACATGAAATTAGGGGAAAGAGAGAGGGTTGTTTTAAATGATCTTTTTAAGACATTTACTTTATATTTTAGTTTCTAAAAATGGAGCCTGATTTATTCTTTTCTACACCTGGGATTGTAGGAAGCCTCCTGGTACAAAGCTCAAGGCTCACTTCCAGCCGTGTCGAAGGGCACTGGGTTACCAAGCCCCTTGGGCTGGCTCTGCCCAGCCCTGGCTCCTGTCGGTGTGCCCCCTGCTCTCTGGGGTGGTTGGCCAGCAAGCATAGTGCCTACGGAATATCTTTGAAGGCAAAGAAATCATCAACTTGATTCTAGACAGTTTAGAAAAAAGTACACATATAAGATCCAAAACGGAGAAAAGATAAACAGTGAGCTTCAGAATTTGTTCCTTGTCATGTTACTTGTCTCCTAAGTCTTGATCATAGCCAGACTTCCCGCAGGCCGGTTCAAAATACAGACATTTTGAACTGTCGAATCATCACCAAGCTGCATAAAAAGGCAGCTGATATGCGGTTTCTATTTTTTTATGGAAGGGGCAGTGAAAAAATGCATTTCTCAGCAGCTCCGTGTGACTGCAGCTCAAAGGAATCACAAAACTTAATGAAAATCTGTTGAAGTTATTTGGCCAGTTGCCTTGTCCTGCAAGAATTGTATATGCCAGAGAAAACACAGTGGCACAGACAAACACAACACCCCCTGGCTTAACATTCAACCTGCCCCACATCACGTGTCTAGCTCACAAAGGCAAATTAATCCACAGCAGCCGCTCACCCGCACCCCCAAATTTGCTGGAGCATTCAAACTGGCTTTCACCTTCACAGGTGATGTGAGGCCCCATTTCATGGGCTGCACACTGGGAAGTGGAAGAAGCAAACAATTTTAAGAACAGTGATTTAGCAATCTCAGCCCCTTGGGATAAAAGATAACAAAAAGAAAAGATTATGGGGGAAAAAAGACTAAACATTGTTGTTAAAATATAATTACCACCTAACACAAGATGGAATGTACTTAAAATATGGAAAAGCAAAAGTGAAGTTTCATCATTAATTATAATAAATCAAAACCATTTAAGGTACTAAAACATTAAAAATAGTTCAATATGTTGCATAAAACTTTTATTTCATATTATTTTGAAATCATCATATGCTAGCCTTCCTTCAGATATACATTTAAGAAAACACTTTAAATTCTGAAACCAGTAAAAATTAATATAAGAATATATTTTTACATATGTCAATATCAGATAAAGGCTCATATCACTCAGCCTATTTCAAAAGGGCAAAATTTAATTCAATCTAGCTAATATTTACCAAAAACTTACCAGGAGCTGCATAACTATATTTAACCTCTTCATGCTTCAGCTTCCTTATATAAAATAGGGATAATTATAGCATCCCCCTCAAAAGATTGTCATGAGGATTAAATGAGTTAATTAATATAAAACACTGAGAACAATGCCTGGTAAATAGTGAGCACTATATAGTTTGGTTTTCATCATCACCACCACCACCACCACCATCATCATCATCATGGCCACCACCTTCATCATCATGGCCACCACTATCACCACCATCATCATCACCACCACTACCATCACCATCAATACCACTACCATCATCATCACCACCACCACTATCGTCATCATCATGGCCACCACCATCATCATCATCACCACCACTATCACCAACACCACCACCACCACCACAACCATCATCACCACCACCACCACCACCATCATCAACATCACCACCACAACCACCATCATCATTGCCACCACCACCATCACCATCAATACCACTACCATCATCATCACCACCACCACCATCGTCATCATCATGGCCACCACCATCATCATCATCACCGCCGCCACCATCATCGACATCACCACCACCACCACCACCATCATCTTCACTACCACTGTCATCATAAACACCACCATTACTGAGCTCTGCAGAAGATGGAAAGTTGAAGTAGTCCTGCCTACATGGGGTTTGGAATGTTTCCAAAGAAATACACTAAATACACAGGTAACTGCAACAAAAATTTCATGTGGAAAAGTCCCTTGAAACTGACCACAGAACTTAGATATGGAGCCTTTATTTATTATTGATTGATTGGATAGGTGGAAAAATGTGGAAGCTTTGCTGGGCATCAGAACTTTGACTCTTAATTGTCAAAGGGTTCACCCAGTTCAGGTGTCCCAGAAATGTTCTTTAAATTTGGGATTTACTGCAAATGGAAAATAGGTTGTTTAGAATGAATAAACCTATACTCCCTAATTTTATGCACAGTGACTTATAAAGCCTGACACTGGTGTCTGTCTCCAAGTCTGTCACTAGAACTCATGGAAGCTCTACTCCAGGATGCTAATCATCCATTTGCATCCTCCTCTGTGATGTCCAGATACTGGATGACCACATCTTACTTCAGGGCACTCAGGTTTGACCACAGAGGGTTTTCAATTCTTGCTTTTTAATTCAGAAATGGCTGCATATTGAATATTGCAGTTCTGTCTCTCCCCCGAGTCTGTGTCAAGAACTATCGACCGCTGCTCTCTTCCGTCCGTGGGAGGTACAGTCAGCCATCCTAATGGCTGTGTTCTCTGACTGCTGTGGTCATGGGGAATGTCTTTAAATCCTTAGAGAAAGCTTTGCTTCTAACTTGGGATTAGAACTAAACATATATCCCTCATTTGTGTTCTGCCACAGAACTTCCCAGGCAACAGCATCTCAACACTGCTATGAAACATTTCGGGGTAGGCATCATGTGTGTTGCAATGTGGGCTGGCTGGTAGATGAGAGCGGAGGTTGGAACATAGGTCAGGAAAGGTAGTTGATAAGGTCTTAGAAAATTGGATATAAGAATAACAGAAGTGAAAGAGGAAAGACAGAAACATTCTAGACACTGGGCTGCTCCATGAGAGCAGCACTTGTTACGGAAACTGTCCTGCAGAATCTGTATACTGTGGCTGATTTGTAAATAAATGCAAAGGAATTATGTAAATCCTGTGGAGAAGAAAGGGGACTGCACGGCCATTCTTTCAAGGGGAGAGCACCTCAGCCACTCTCTCAAAGGAGAGCACTCCAACCCTTGCCTTGACAGGCTTTTATTGGCTTTCTCATAGCATACATCAAAGAAGGTTTTCATTCATTATATTTAGGTTTGCTTTAGGTAATTACTTTTTACACATAACAACAGAAAGAATGTTACAGATTAACAAGGAAAGAATGTTGCCAATGCAAAGGAATGATAAGAGTAATTGGTCTGGTTACACTTCAGTCCTTGGGAGAATTAGCACAGACTTCAGGAAGTTACTTTAAAGATATGCAGTAAGCATTTGCTGCCTCAATCCAGGGTGAGAGAGTTTTAGTCAAGAGCAAGTCATAAAGCAGCCTAGGTATAATGCAGGCCTGATTTCCCATGAGAGAACTGATCTGTGGGTTTGGCATCCTGCGTGCCACCAGGTGCATATGGGCTTTCCCATAGGGTTGAGCTACAATTGCCATTGCCAGGCAGATTGGTCCCCAACAAGCACTCTTCTCTACTATATACCTAGTGCTTTACACAGTATCTGGCACATACAGGTGCTCAATAAATATTTAGTGAATGAATGAATGAATGGACGGATGGATGGATGGATGGGTCAGTGAAGAGAAGAGTTCAAGCAAGGTGCAATAGTGAATAATGATAAAACAGATTTCACAACACCTTAATTATTCTGTTTTGACTCTAATATGAATTCCAAGTTAGACATCAATGAAAAGCAAAAAGTGTATGTATGTTGTTTAACAGTGATGCATCAGTAAGCAAAAATTATTTACAATTTTAAAGTCTAGACTTCAGCCTTAAATGTAATTGGAATCTTTGCTTTCCTTTTTAATTTCCATCCTTCTTTTTTTACCCCTCCCTTTCTGCACCCTCCCCCCACTTTCATTCTTAAAATGTCTACCATATGCCCTGGCTGGTGTAGCTCAGTGAATTGAGCGTGGGCTACGAACCAAAGGGTCACCAGTTCGATTCCCAGTCAGGGCACATGCCTGGGTTGAAGGCCAGGTCCCCAGTGGGGGCCACATGAGATGCAACCACACATTGATGTTGCTCCGCATCTCTTTCTCCCTCATCCCCTTCTGTCTAAAAAGAAAGTAAATAAAATCTTTAAAAAAATGTCTACTTAATTTACAAAGCACACATAATTTGACTTGAGAAAACTTAAAAATAGAACCCATGCAGTAATGTTATATGCCGTAATGCAGTTATAATTGCACAATAGATGTGACTGAGTGTTCCAAAGAATGAGGCACAGATGACTCTTTGCTGTCCTCCCAATCACTCTCTTAAAGTCAGCCAAATGGAACATGGCTCCTAGGGTAGATGATTGTCAAGTTTAGAAACCCATAGTTTATTGTGGTTACAAATCTGTGTGCTATAAATACTATTGCACTTATAAATAGGCTTGAGAACAATGCATTTCTCGGCTCTTTAAAGCTATTCTCTTTATGACAGCATTTGGGTTACAGATTTGTTTTCTGCTATTATTAATGTTTCTCCTACCTTGAAGCCAAAGTTGTACTTTCATTGCATTTTTAAGTACCTTTAAGAATTGTTTCATTTGTGAATTTGATTACTGTCTTGGAAGAAAACATTTACCAGCCAAGGAGAAGAATCAAGAAGAGACAGAATCTACTGTTCAGCAAGAAGTGAATTCTTGTCACAGAAAAAGAATAGAAAAGTAGAATTCATTTTTTAAATGACTCAGCGTTCTGGGGAACTAATTATTCATATTAATTATTATGAATAATTAATAATAGAAGGTAAAGTTGTCATTTTTTTGTTGTCATAAGAGTGTATTAACATATTTTTTGAAGAAACACCTTGAAAGCCAAAAACAGTGGCTCTGCTGAGAACCTAGACACCAGTTTTTTTCCTTTTCTGGGTCCAGCTGGCTCACCCTGCGTCTGAGTATTCAACCCCTGCGCCCATCCCAAGCAGTGACTGAAGCTTCCTCCCTCGGGCAGTCCCAGCGCAGAGCTGGGATGAAGGCACTCTGCAGTCCCCAGGCCTGCCCGCAGTGGGGGGAGCCGCAGCTTCAGTTCCTCCTCTGCTAGCCCTGTCCGGTGAACACACACAGACCTGCATTTTTTTTCTAGACTGGGTGTTTTCATTCCAAACAGCTTTGAATAAAGAAATTCACTGCAAACTACACATACATTCACGTCAGATAATGGAACAAATTTGAGTTCTGTCAGGAGACTAACAGAAGTTCTCTCTCTCATCTAACGTTGTTATATTTCTTTTCTTTTTTCCTTTATTTTTATTGTTGACACTATCACAAACGCATGGACACAGACCACAGTGTGTGACGGCCAGAGGGAAGGGGAAAGAGGGTGCCTTGAGGAGCGGGGCAAAGCGGGGAAAATGGGGACATTTGCTGTAGTGGGGGTTTTGTTATGCTTGTCTTCCTCCCCCTCTTTCCCTTCCTCTCCTTTTCCTTCTTTCTTCCCTTTTTTCCTTCCTTCCTTCTTTCCTTTCTCTCTTCTTCCCTTCTTCCCTCCCTCCCTTCCTTCCCTTTCTTCTTCCTTTCTGTTTGCCTTTCTTTGATTCTTTCAATTCTCTTCAGATTTCTCTCCAAATTTATAAAATCTATTTTAATTATACATTAATATAAAATATTTGTATTGTAGAAAATTCAAAATCAAAATATATGCAAATTTGGTCTGACTCTATCCACAATGGCAGCCCTTCTTCTTAGAAGTAAGGCCCTGTTCTTAATAATTTTGGATAGATTTTTATAACTTTTAATAAAATAAATCCTTATATGTAAAATGTCATGGCAGATTACTTTGGGTCACTTTTCTTTTCTTTTTTTAATTGTTCAAGTACAGTTGTCTCCATTTTCCCTCTATCACTCCCCCCTACAGCAGCCATCCCTACCTCCCACCTCCCTTTGGTTTTGTCCACGGGTCCTTTATACATGTTCCTGACAACCCTCCCCCCTTTTCCCCCCATTACCCCCTCCCACCTCCCCTCTGGTTACTGTCAGTTTGTTCTTAATTTCAATGTCTTTGGTTATACTTTGCTTGCTTGTTTTGTTGATTAGGTTCCACTTACAGGTGAGATCATATGGTATTTGTCTTTAACTGCCTGGCTTATTTCACTTAGCATAGTACTCTCCAGATCCATCCATGCTGTTGCAAAGGGTAGGAGCTCCTTTTTTCTTTCTGCTGAGTAGTATTCCATCATGTAAATGTACCATAGTTTTTTTGATCCACTCATTAACTGATGGGCACTTAGCAGCAATGAAGGAATTCTTAACTTTTGTGACAGCTTGGATGGAACTGGAGTTTATTATGCCAAGTGAAATAAGCCAGTCAAAGAAAGGCAAATATTATATAACCTCACTTATAAGTTGAATCTAATGAACAAAATAAACTAATGAGCAAAATAGAATCAGAGGCATAGAAACATGAAACAGCCTGAAAACTGTAAGAGGAGAAGGAGCAGACTGGTTGAAAAAAGGTGAAGTGATTAGTCAAACAACATATATGATGACCCAGGGACATGGATAATGGTGTGGGGATTGACTGTAGGAATGGGGTTGGATTGGATGGAGTGGGACAACCATAATAGCATAAACGATAAAATATTTTCAAAAAAGAATAAAAAGAAAAGAAGTAAGGCCCCATTCTCATTGTGTGGACAGTCTTCCAGACAACGTACTTCTGCTTACGCAACAACGTACTCACAGATGTATAGCGTTTGGTCTGTGTGAATGTGTTCCTTTAAAGGGTATTGTACTGTATGCAATATTCTGCAATTTAATTTTTTAAAAATATTTTATTAAATCTTGATAGACATAAATTACTCTGTAATATGTGTGAGATATACAAAATAATAGTACAACAAACACGTATGCATCTAACCCCCAGTTTAAGAAAAAAATCTTATCTTTAATTTAGAAACTCCTTTAGTCTCATTTCCTATCCTTCCCCTTCAGAGGTAAGCACTCACCTGAACTTTGTATTTATCATTGCTTTATCTGTCTTAGTTTTTTCATGTGTATCATCTCCGAAAAAATCTGTGATATAATTTTACAGGTTATTGACCTTTATGTAGATGAGATCAAATCCATGTGTGTGCAGTATGTGTGTATGCCTGTGGCTGAACTCATTCATTTTCACTGCTTTAAGGGGCTATCATAAATGATTAGACCACCACCGATGTGTACTCACACATCGTGTTATTGTTTATAATTTAGATTACTGCTTTTTTTTTTTTTTTTGCTATCCATTTCTTTGTACACATCAAGGGCATATATCCAGGCCTGGCCAATGGGTATGCATATTTTTACTTAAAGAATAAATTGTGTTCCAGATTGGCGGTGCCAAGCCAAGCTCCTATAAGCAGGGTGAAAGGGTTCTAGCTGCTCTACAACCTGCCTAGCACTTGAACATTATCAGATTTTTAAATTTGTGACATCAGATGGCTGTGAAATGGCACCTCATTGTTTTCATTTTTACTTCCCTGACGCTAATGCGGTTGATTAGCATTTCCTCTTCTATGAACAACTTGTTCACATTTTGGGTTCATCTTACTAGGTGGTTATTTGTTTTCTGGTGGCAGGTTGTGGGAGTCCTTTATATGACCGTCACACTAACTAACCCCAAGTTGGTTATATCGCAATTATTTTTTCCCTTTGGCTCTCTTCTCCTTTGGCATATCTCTTTACTTTCTTTTGATGTCTTGTGATAAAAGGAAGTTCTTCATTTTACTGTAGTCAAATGTGTCAATATTTCCCTTTAAAATTTATCATATTTTGTCTATTTTTAAAACAACTCCTGGAATTATAAAAGGAGACTCCTTTTGGCTTCCATGAATTTATGGTTTTGCCTTTCACATTTAAGTTTTTAATCTATCTAGAGTCATTTTTGTCTGATGAAAAATAAGATTCAATTTTCATTGTTTCCATATGGATAATCACTTGACACTCCTTCATTTATTAAAAAGTCCATTCTTTTCATATTGATTTGCAAAGCCAGCTCTGCTGTAGCTCAGGTTTTTATACACGTGTAGATACATTCCTAAGCTTCATATTTTGATCCATTTTATGATTTTTCTTGTGCAAATACTACTGTCTTAATTGTTTTAGATTTATATTAGAGGCTGATATTTAGGAGGGCAAATCCTCTATTTTATTCTTCTCTCTCAGGAATGTTTCATAATTAATTTATTCTCTACTTTAGAATCATTTCATTAAGTTCCATCAAAGAACCCCCATTCAAAAAAATCCCCATTGGGATTTGAATGGAGCACATTGAATCTGTAGGTCATATTAGAGAGAACTGATATGCTCATATTATTAAATATACCAATTTATGGGAATGGAGTATAGCTCTATTTATTTTTGTGTACTTTTATATCTCTCAGTAATGTTTTACACAGTTTTCATAAAGTTCTTTCACATCTTTTGCTAGGTTTATTTCTATATAGTTTATACTTTAATAGTTTTTAAATAGCATTTTATTATATTTTATATTTGTGACTAAATTATAGATATACCATTTTTTTAAATTGAGGTATAAATGACACACATTATATTAGCTTTGGGCATGCAACATAATGATTCAGTATTTGTATATATTGTAAAATGATCATTATAATAAGTGTAGTTAAGATTTGTCTAGATATACCATTGGTTTTTATATATATTTTTGGCCAATAAATTAATTGTAAAAATCTATAGAATTTATTGAGCTCTTCATGTAGACAATAATATCATTTAAAAGTAATGAGCATTTTCTTATTTTAAAAATCCTTATAAACTTTCTTTTTCTGACTTTATTATATCAGCTAAAATATCTAGTTCAATGTTGAATTAAATGGTGATAAATGTCAATTTTGTCTTGTTTGTGTTTTAACAAAAGGTATTCATGGAACCATTTCACATAGCCCCCAAATAAATAAGCAATTAAAATCTATCAGGCTGTGGGAGAACTCAAATGAAATACAAACCGACGATTGAGCCTAACTGTAACACAAATCAATGACAACCACACTGAAAGAGAGGGGAGTGGAAAGCTAACTTAATTACTTTGGAAAAGAGCATCTTGGCTGTATACCAATGCTGTAAGCCTTACTAAAGAATTGCGCACAAATCTTGTACCTGAGGCAGTAAATTTGTTATTCACTGGGGTATAAGCTAGAGATTCTAAAGCTGTTTCAGGGGTATACTAGAATTGAGAAAATAAATAGCTGATAAAAGAATGTGGATTATGAGAGCCAGGTTTCTCACTGTCAGAAAAATGGGTTACAAATAAGAGAAGTGGGGAGAAGGTTCAAATGAACGTGGGGTGTTGGATTGGAATCTAAAGGATCAGCATGGACTTACGTGGGTTTTTTTAGATATGTACAAATAGATACAGAAAGAGTGATGTACCCCTCACACATTTTCTTTCTTTCTTTTTTATTTTTTTAATCCATTTTATTTTAGTTAGTCTTATTTTTCAATTACAGTTTACAGTCAATATTATTTTGCATTAGTTTCAGTGTGCAGCATAGTGGTTAGGAAATCACATACTTTACAAAGGCGTCTTCTCAATAATTCCAGTATGCACCTGGTACCCCACTTAGTTCCCACAATATTATTGACTATATTCCCTATGTTGTATTTTACATCCCTGGGGCTATTTAATTACTTTTCTTTCTGTGTGTCTTGGGGGGAGTGAATTGAAACACAGGTCCTCTATGTTATTTTCCTTTCTTTTTATTTTTCAAAATTTTTATTGTATGTTTTATTACCATTCAGTGCCTTATACCCTCCTCCCCCCAGCAATCACCCACTGCTTTCCATGTCCATGACCTTTTTTCCTTTTTCCTCAACCCCTCCACCTCCTAACCTCCTCCCCCACCCATAGCTGTCATCCTGCTTTTTATCTATGAGTCTGTCTCCATTTTCCTTCTTGTTCAGTTTGTTCATTAGATTCCACATATGGATGAAATCCTGTGGTATTTGTCTCTCTCTGACTGGCCTATTTCACTTAGCATAATATTCTTCAGGTCCATTCTTAAACCCTTGTTTAATATTTTATCATATTAAAAGCACATTTGATATTCTATATCTATTAATTATAATATCTGAAATCTTTCTGATGTGATTGTGTTGACTTTTATGATTCTTCCTCAATGTCATTTTTTTTAGATCGATAGATGATGGATAGATGATAGATAGAGAGATGATAGATATTAGAGCTCATGTTTTTCAGATCTCTATGTGTTGAAGTTCTTTGGAGACTGGGTTGAAGGTGAACTCTTCTGGAAGGTTCATATTTATCTGCTGTCTGTCTGGGTTCCTTCCCAATTCTGAGTCACTTTAATTAAGGTTCCTGATTTGAGATTTATTGATACAACCCAATAGTATGAATTCAGACTGAAAATGTGTGAGGCCCAGTTTATGGGTATAATATATGGGATGGTGTGGAAAGAGTTTTTTTCTTCCCAATAACTGCCAAGAATTGAGATAGACCAATTTCCTCACTGGGTGCTGAGGGAGGAACGGGAATACATATTTCTGGCTCACTTTCACATTGAAGATTTAACCTTTTAGGGTACCAGATTTAGGCAAGGGTTTTTTTTGTTTGTTTGTCTATTTCTTTATTTTAATACAGATTCCCTGAAGAAGCCTGCAATAGAAAACAAAATTATGGTGGATAAGAACATGAGCCTACCTAGGATTAAATTCCAGATGTTTAAATTCCCAGCTGTGTAACCATGTTCAAATTATTAAATCTCTAAGCTTCAATGTCCTCATCTATAAAATGAAGATAATTAAAGTGTATAACTTTATATAGGTCTAGTGAGGATTAAATGAGGTAACATACTAGGTCTGTCTGGAAAACGTCTGGCTACTTTTAATGTAACAAGAATGGTTTGTGTGTTACATCCATGTAACCTGGGCAACCAAGGAGAGTGGATTGGGATGTGCATGGGTGAACAATGACGACTTCACTGTAATAGTGACAGTAGACACCACTGAGTGAGCATATGTACTGTGTGGCCATTGCATTCAAAATGACTGAGCAAGCAGAGCAATAAATCTGTATCAAATTTGGCGTTAAGTTTGAACATTCCTCTGAGGAAACTATTGGGATGATTCAGAAGGCCACGGCTATGAGCAACTGGTGATTGACAGCTGCATCACAACGATGTACCAGCTCATGCATCCTGTCTTGTGCAGAGTTTTTTGGTGAAACATCAAATCACCCAGGTGACTCATCCCCCCTACAACCCAGATTTGGTGCCCTGTGACTTCTGGCTTTTCCAAAAACAAAAATCATTTTTGAAAGGGAAGAGATTTCAGACTGTCAATGAAATTCAGGAAAATATGATGGGGTGGCTGATGGTGACTGGGAAAACTGTGTGAGGTGCCTACTTTGAAGAGGACTGAGACGTCATTGTTCTATGTACAATGTTTCTTCTATCTTGCATCTCTTTCAATAAATGTCTTTATTGTTCATATTACATGGCTGGATACCTTCTGGACAGATGTCATATAATGAGTTAGCCCTTTTTATTTTTGGCCCCAGAGTGCTAAATAATTATTAGTTCAATAGATATAAACTTTACAATAATAAAGTTGGGTATGCAAAAGAAAAATGCACTCTTCCTCATTTCACATTGAAGTGATTTCAGTCCCTGACTCTGGATTCTCAGTGCTGGGTAGTGGGTAAGAAGTGGGAAAATCTGCTTTCTCCTTTGGCGTTGGTCTTATGTAAGTATCTGCAGCAGGCGTATTTGTTCCATATCTAAATGATGCCAGTAGTTCCCTTTGGCAGTGTTCAACAGTGTCCTTTTGCAAAACTCTGTCCCCACCTGGCTGCTGCATAAGCCCACCTCTGGCTTCCTGAGTCCCTGCTTCATTTTGAGAGGCGTCCTGTAAGGCCTATGGTCCTTTCCTTAGCTGACCTCCATGTCCCCAGTCAGAACCAAAAACAATTTCCTTGTCGTCTGTTGCACCACATGGTAGCTGTGGACAGGAGTTCATTCTTAGACTCCTCCATCTACCCCCTCAGAGAGGGCTTGGTCTTTGACTTCTGTATCCATAAGCCTGCACAAAAATAAAAACAAAAACAAACAATAACAAAGCACACATGCCCTCAATGCAAAAGCCTAATTCCTTGCTCTGCTTACCCTTCTGGGTCCCACTTTCACTTACTGGTTAGCCCAGGATTCCTCACTCTCGCTGGCTCATCGCTACAGTGTAAAACACATGTCTGTGCACTTGACGCGAACGTGTAGCTGTTCTGGGCGGGAGGGCTGGTGCTGCGCGTCCTCTAGCGACACTAACGAGAGCGATGATCTCACGCCAGGAAGGTGCGCCAAGGATTACTGCATGGAATCCTCACACCAACCGCAGGAGCCAGGGATGGTTGTTTTTACTATTTTATAACTAGTTTCGAGGTAGTGTCAGTTAAGGGTCCCATCAGAGTGGCGTTCAACAGTAAAACAAGTGTACATAATGTGATTCTTGGATGCAATTCTCTTTCCAGAATAATCTTCCAAATCAGCACAGAAATAGCGTCTTGAAGGTGAGTTAAAATCAAAGAGGGAAAAATTGGGACAACTGTACTACAATAACAATTTTTTAAAAAACTTAAAAAAAATCCTGGTTGAGTATTACCTGAGAGTGATTTCATATTGTATATCGCTAGTAAGAATAATTTGACTAAATGGGGAAAAAAAGGCTCTCCCTGAATAAATAGCAACATCCAAACATCTCATCTTAGAAGGGGGCTTTCCAGGCCCTTCCACAGTCATCATTGTAGAAGACCTTGAAAGGGTTATTGTGTCACCTGGGGAAAAGGTCTAATGATGTGTGTACTCAGAAAAGTAAAAGATTGTTTTATTATATAATCTTGTATTAAGTTTTTCCAGTTAAAGTTTGATAGAAAGCTTACATAGATTTTTTTTTACCATATGTAGAGCATTAGAATACTCTTCATTAAAATTTATTTTGTCACTTTAAAAATGTCCTGGAAAACAAAATAAAATAAACAAATACATCTCTGAATATTTTATAAAATAAGAAGAGTAAAGAATCCTTTCCGCAGACACACTAAGTCGAACAATGTCCTGGCATTCTTAGTTGTCATCATTTATGGCTGCTCTCCATAGAACCTACTCTAAAGAATAAAAATCTCAAGCAAAATATGACACACTGTTTACTGTTCCTTAAGGCATTTTGAGTCCAGCTATGATTCAACAAGTTTTTAGACATCAAAAATAGATTTCTTTGTAAAATTCCAAGAATTTAAATGTTGTCAAAAGCTTCATTGGGATAAAGTTGTTCTTACTTTATCAGCAACATGTCACAGGTAGAAGCCTGTGCTGTTTTTCTGGCAGCGACTTTTTTATATTTAGTAGAAGCTGCATTTACTGCACACTTTGACGATGCCATTAACCTTTCCATGGACATAACCTTTACAACATGCATGCATTCCATACTGGGATGAGTATGCTTTAGCTCAATGATAAAACAACATTTTTACTTCCATTTCTTCTCTGTTTTAGTTCATTTACTGGTACAAGTAACAGAGACTAACTTCTAATGAGAAGAAATTACTCATCCATGGATGAGTAATTTGTCAAGGGAGACAAGAAACGTATATGAGATTGTACCCATTCGTGTGTGACATTAGAAAGTGACCGGCAACACTAAATGCACACATCCTCAATGACATGCTTTCCCACAGCGCTTTCATTGGAGTGAAAACTGGCCGTCCAGAAGGCCTAGGACTGTAACTGAGGAGCTAGTGCCCTCTGTAACGAGGCAGAGCCCTGGCACTTTGAAGACAGTAAGCCTTTAAGAGATGGCTTACATGCTTGTCCCATTAACACATCAAATGAAGTTTAGTTCGATGTCGCTTGGAACCCTTTGAATTATTTAATTTCACTTGCTCATCTTCTGTGTATGGCATATTTTTGGTTACTTATTACATGGTGTGATGGAGCTGCCAGCAAGGAGTTCAGAAGTCAGAGTGTAGCTATGCATACACACATAAAAAGAGTTATATGGCAGTGTGGCATCTGAATCCTGAGAGGAATAAGGCTTGATGAAGTGCACACAAAGTAATTTCTTTGATTAGAATTCTTGCATTTTAATGAAAATTAAAATTTTTAATTCTGGTAAAATAGCACCTAATACAAAACCTGCCGTCTCGGTCAGTCTTGAGTGCACAGGTCCGTGGCCTTCAGCCCGTTCACATGGTTGTGCAGGTACCTCCATTTCACAAGAGGTCTTCGTTTTGATTTTTCTGTTTTGGTTATTGATACATGATGTCATTTTCCTTTGGCTTTTCACCCTTTTTAAGAAGTGTACAAAAAGAGAAGGTGTGCAAACTCTGGGTGCAATGTGCGCTGTCTTGGACCCGTAAAGACGATGCCCCTGAGTTGCACAGCCAGGAACAGCGAGGATTCGCTCCGATTAACCCCACCACCTTGGTCCCTGTGGAGACCAATAGCAGGAGTTGTTAGTGATCAGTTGAAATTTGGGGCTTTTAGCAGCTGCCATCTGATTTGTTTTTTAAACAGATAATTCTAACAAAATTAAAATAGTGATTTTGATCCTGAAAGAGCTCACTTTTTTCCAAGGAGGAAAAGATTTCAAAAATACAGATTACTCATGGCTGGTATAGCTCAGTAGATTGAGTGCGGGCCTGTGAACCGAAGTGTCACTGGTTCGATTCCCAGTCAGGGCACGTGCCTGGCTTGCAGGCCAGGTCAGGTGCCAAGAAGAGGTGTGCGTGAGGCAACCACACACTGATGTTTCTCTCCTTCTGTATCTCCTTCCCTTCCTCTCTAAACATAAATAAATAAATAAATCTTAAAAAAAACCAGTTTATACCCTAAGCTATCATCCTAACACTGACCAACTAATTCATTACTGTATGACATTAAAAAAATTAATGATGAAGGAGAAGGAAGCACAAGAGGAGGAAGAGGAAGAAAGAAGAAAGAGGCAGAATGCAAACTCTCTTGGGGAAAATCACACGTATATAAAAGATATTGGCACAACAAAGCAGCTGCGGCAGAGACTGCCAGTTGCCTGCAATACAATTATGTCTCTTGTTTTATTAATGGGTCCTGATTTTTAGCTGGGCATATTGCCATATAACTACAAGATTACTAGTTCAATTTTTCTTTGCAACAATAAAATGTAAGTAGATGTATCATGTAGGGCTTTCACACATCTTGACCCACAAAGAGAAGGGCCACTCCTGCACACCGGCTCCAGGATTTCCAAAGCTGCCATCTCCAGCGCCTGTGCCCCGGACCTCTTGTACCGTCCTGGGACTGCTTACTTGCAAAACTTCTCCTGGGTGAGAAGAAAGAAATTTTCCTTTTATGTAAGTTGCTACAGTGGGGATTTCTCTTATTTGTGGCAAAACCAAATCCTAACAGATAGAGCTGCTTAGCACAACAAATATTATACAATCTTTCAACTTATTATTTCTCTATATATTAAAAATAAATCTGTGATATAAGTAGAGGAGATATTACTATTATTCAGGACAGACCAAGTCTAGAATTCACATCTTCTGGCTATAATCTTACATTCCAACACGTCGTGAATTCTCTCTGGCTTTTGACAATTAGCTTACTAACATCTTCACTGTACAAATAATAATTAATATTTATTGACCACTTACTATGTGCTAAGCATTACTGTACGTTATTTGGCTTTGTTAATTCAGTTAAGCTCTATAGCCTTGTGGAATGCTTGCTATTAATTACTCCCAATTTATAGACGGAGGACTGAAACTGAGAGGTGAGACATCCTCAGCTGACCTGGTGATTAATGGCACACTGGGACCTGACTGAGGCAGACTGGCTTAAGAATATGAGAAAACTCATCAGGGTTGGTGAACTGTGGCGTTTTTCCTGAGGAAAACAAAACATTGTGTTAGTCTATTCAGGTACGAACACAAAATATCACAGACTGGGTAGATTATAAACAACGGACATTATTCATCATAGTTCTGGATGCTGGAAGTCCAAGTACACGGTGTTAGCAGATTCACCGGTGAGGGCCCGCTTCCTAGACATCCGTGTTTTTGCTGTACCTAGAGATCTCTTTGGGGCTCCTTTCAAAAGCACACTGATCCCATTAATAAGGGATCTACACTCACAACCCAATCACTTCCCAAAGGCCCTACCCACAACCATCACCCCGGAAATTAAGTTTTCAAAATGAATGTGGGAGGGGCACACACAAACATCTGGACCATGGCACATATACAG
Source organism: Micronycteris hirsuta (assembly GCA_004026765.1). Lineage (NCBI taxonomy): Eukaryota > Metazoa > Chordata > Mammalia > Chiroptera > Phyllostomidae > Micronycteris > Micronycteris hirsuta. Next base: position 71,247 of record PVJI01005377.1, on the reverse strand, counting down.
CACTGTAATTTCCAGTGCTGAGTATTTGTTTGGGAGCATTTCCTTAAGGTAATGCCAAGAAAGAGTGTAAATTGTCGAGGAGTTTTATAATCATGGGTTAATCATTCAGTTGTTTGAGATAGGTAGGACTGTATGTTAAATTATCTATTTTTTTCTCGTCCTTATCATATGATGTTTTAATCTTTAAAAAATTTTAAAAAATTATTGATGAGAGAGAGAGAGAAACACTGATTTGTTATTCTACTTATTTATGCATTCATTGGTTGATTCTTGTCTGACTTGGGATCGAACCCACACCCTTGGCATATCAGGATGATGCTCTATCCAACTGACCTACCCTGCCAGGGCCTTTTGATCTTTTTTGAGTTAATGAAATTTTTAGGTCAAATCGGTAATAATCTTGTCCATTTGGAGAATGAGAAGCTATTTGTGGTACTGGATTACGTAGCCAGAGAAGATAAAATAGATCAAGAATAAAAATAAAATAAAATAACATAAAATAAAATAAATATATGTGTATATTTGATAAGAGAAACATTCTGAGGTGTTCTAAATTGAATGACAGCAGACCAGAGAATGTGGGAAGAAACAAAGGAGGTTAATCAGTTAACAGCTGTTGGCAGAAACTAGACGCCTTTTAAGCACGAATGTATGTTGAAGCTTTCAATCAACTTCCAGATGGCTATTTCAGCTTTTATCTACAGTGAATAGCGAAACATGAGACACCTCTATATCTTGTTTATACAGGAGCTTTCTGGACTGTTGCCCATAGCGAATCTGAAAGCAGCAAACACTTCTTCATGAACTATCTACCTATCCCAGAACACTCACCTCTTCACTCCCCTCCTCCCCCCCACCTTGCTTTATATATAGGTAATGCAAATTCTTTCAAAACAACTTACACATCTTATACGTCTGTTGTTCATTTAATTTTGTGTTGACTTAGCCTCAAATTCTCCTTCTTCCTCTAACAACACTTTGATTTTCCTTCAAAAGCCATTCTGTTCTCAACCCATGTGATTCTTCCAGAACTAAACAGAGTCTTTTACCAGAGATGAGCACGTGGCCCAGGATTAATCAACAAAAATTAGTCTGTGGTTGAAGGATGGGCAATTAGACCACTGTTTTTCAGATATATATATATATATATATTTATATGTACAGGAGTTCAAGGGATGAAACTCGTTTCATTTGAAAACCAAAGTGGGGACATTTATTGTATAATTGAGCATCATGTAGAAACATTGCTGCTATTAAAATTTGACTTCTAGCATCATCTCCCAGTCCTTTAAGATTTGTTATAACATCAATGGCCATAAACTTCATGCATATGATCAACTCATTTCTCCACTATAATTGGAGAAGTTCTTTCCTCACTGGAGGAGGGCAAAAAAGTTTTCATGTCATCTCCAGGATACACCCAAGAGAAGAGCCTATGTTCTCAGAAGGAATGACAACGTTGTCATTATTTATTAGCCACTGGCTTCAAGTTTACTTACTATGATAGGCTAAATTTAATCACTAAAGGTCTGGCCCTAATTCTATTAGTAGAATGATATGAAAACAAACCTACATTCAGAAAGCCTTGCTAAAAAGATGATTTAGCAAGAGATGAGATCCAGGCTCTTTTGGAAAACTCTTTGTAGGGAACTTTAAACCAGGGCAATTTCAAAAATTGCAGGTGCACCATAGCTGTTGCTATGGAGATGCTAAGGGAGGTCTTGCCAGTCCAGTCTTCAATAGGTGGCTATAAATGAGCTCTCCCAAAAGATGAGGATAGAGTAAGGCAGAAATGCAAATTCTCTCTGGGGAAAGAGAAGGATAAAGACTGAGTGGCGCTGACCTGCTTCACCTTAGAGAATGGGGGTCTGGTAAGAACAGAGAGCCAAGGAGTTAGCGAGACAAATTAAAGCTGTTTTCCAGATTAGCTCAGTAGTCATTTAAAAGAGAATGGAGAGAGGGTTGTAGGCAAAGAAGAGAGAAAGAGAAAGAGGATCATGATCTTTAGAAAATAAAGCAGCCTCCTCCTCAAGAATAGTCAGACAGGGATTTTGATACCACATGCAATCACAGAACCTGGAGCCGTACAGAAATGTAGGGGTTGTTGCTAAGGCCTGCAAAACGTTGCTAAGGATTTCTCTTTTTGAAGCCTTAAAGGAGAAGAAGGGGGAATCATAATACTTAAGGATTAGTGAGATAGGTACCAAGTTCCGGCTTAGACCAGAGACTTTCAAGTGGCAATGTTAACACAGGCAGCTAGTTAGTTGTTGTCAAAGAAAAGGAGCAAATGGAGCCAGACCGCTCCCGTATTTTGCCATGTATAATGCGCACCCACGTTTTTGACCCAAACTTTTAGGAAAAATAATTTCGTTTTAATTTTTTAATTCAATTTTTTTTTTGTTTCATAAATTACTTTATTGTTGTTCAATTACAGTTGTCTGCTGGGGTTATACCCTAAGAGCCCTGAAACACCAATCCAAAATAACCTATGCACCCCAATGTTCATAGCAGCACAATTTACGATAGCCAAGCGCTGGAAGCAACCTAAGTGCCCATCAGCAAATGAGTGGATCAAGAAACTATGGTACACTTTCACAATGGAATTCTATGCAGCAGAGAGAAAGAAAGAGCTTAATTCAATTTTTTTAGTACATAAAACCAATGATCATATTTCACAGTGTTATTTAAATACAGATATTGTTACTGCTTTCTAGAGTTACGCTTTCCATGCATAAGCATAAACAGAAGAATGAAAACTATTTATGGAGATTCAGAGTTAATATTACCCATGTATAATGCACATACTTATTTTTTCCTCAAAACTGGGCAAAAAAGTGAGCATTATACACAGCAAAATACAGGAATTACTGTAAGCCAGATTAACTAGGAAGCTATAGCCCTATTGCCCCACCAAGGGGATTAACATCCTCACCCTCTATAGTGGGCAGGAAAAACTGGTTTTCCAATCTTCCCAGGGGACAACTTTTCCATTCCACCAGGTTACTGGGGATAGGGCGAGCCAGTAAAGGGGAAATTCTCTGCTGTGGCATGCATAATAGAAGCCAAAATGGTGAGTAAAAAGGGGAGGAATCTAGCCTGGGAAAATCTGGGAAATGGGTAGGATTGGGAAAGGACATGAAATCCTGGAAGATCCAGAAAAGGGATTGAATAGGGGGAGGGCCCAGCACGAGCCTGCAAAGAGCCTGGAAAGAAATTGGTTAGTTTGAAAGAAAGCTTACCCCTTCCCAAACCCAAGACAATGTAAGCAAAGTTTAACAAAGGCCCCGGGCCCCTCCATTTGTTTGTTCATTTGTTCATTCTCCTGGTAGCCACCGTGGGGGCCTGGCAGCAGTGTGGGCCCAAGCGCTCGCCCAAGTGCAGACGTGCAGATGGGGAAACGAGGCACAGAGAAGTTCTGCATCTCCAGATCCTGGGCCTGATAGGTGCAGGTGTGGGCTTTCGGCCCCAGAAGCTGTACTTCTTCCACAGTGGGATGATGCTGAGCCACCTGATCATAAACGAGACACTGGCACCTGGGGACAGTCCTTTGTTTTCACTCCAATAAACGTTGCCACTACGCCTCACATCCTGCCATGCATGAGTCCTTGAAATGCTTTCCTTGCAACTCTGTGGAAGAATCCTATTTTCACCAGCAACAATAATGTGCATACTTCCCCTGGAGAGAAAGTCATAAAGTTTCAGATCATGTAGCTCATGGAGTAACTTAAAAATCCTTCAATGATTTTTCTATTGCTTTAGAAATAAAACCCAACCTCTGTACCATGGCCTCCTGGCCTGAGCACAAGCTGGTTCTAACGATCCTCCAGGCCTTCTCTCTTACCCCGCTCCTTTCACTGGTTGCCTGAGATGAACCTCATTGTTCGTCTTCCTCATTGGCCAGACCCCAGACTTGCCTTGTCCAGGACTCACTCTCCCTGTGGCCTCCGTGTGGAGCACACGCGCCGTCACTCTGTGGTGTACTCATCCCTGGGTCTCTGCTTGCTGCCTCTCCCAGATGATTCCCCTAGCCCAGGGGCCTCCCTAATTACTTACTTTCTCATTGGTTCATTTACTCATCTGTTTGTTCATTTTCCCCATTAGAATAATTATCCACGCAAACTGTTATACATTCACGCAATATTCAGTGAGCTTACTGTGTGCCTAGACCAGGACTGGCTTTCAGGATATACCAGTGAAAAAAACCAAAGGTTTCTGTCCTTGGGGAGCGTATATGAGAGAGGAGACAACCATAAATAAGTGAAGCACCTGGTATGTTAGTGGGTGACATTTGCTTGGGAAAATGGAAAGTGGGGAAGGCAAATGCAGAGGGCTTAGGGAAGGGCTGCGGTTTGAACACACGGTCATGTTTAAGACCCTGTGTGCGGCACAGTGTAGTTGTTCAACAAGTGTGGAAGAGAGAGAGGAGAACAAGCAAACACCCAACCAGGAGACTTTTTAAATTTCCACCACATCTATGGTCGTGGTCACATCCTACAAGCATGCTGGACTGGAAAAACATTGAGAAGTACTACCTTAACTGTCTTTGTTTTTAAACTCCCCCTATGCAACTCCTGCAATGCAATAATCCATGTCTTCTTGCTCTACTCTAGTACAATATTTTCTTCACTGTGTGATAGAATTGATTGCAAAGCTCCCCAGACAATATGATATTAAATATTTATGTTAAATCTCAGATGCATCTTGATTTAAGACACATTCAAAGGAACTATTTAAATTATATCTTTATAGATGGTCAGTAGAGAAACTATGATGTTAATTTGATTTTAGCCAAAGCACTTGCCTGTAATTCAATGCACCAGAAACTCTTGTTGCCTGTGGGCAGTAAACAGTCATTAAAGGAAAAAGACATGGTCTGGGTGCTTTATATGAAAGCACATAGAGTGCTGATAGCCAATGTAACAGTCCCAAGGTGCAATCGCACCGCTCTGCAGGACCCCAGTGTATCCACGGTAGGCAATCAGACGTGAGGAAAACAAGGAGATGGGCCAGGTACGAGAGGTCATCAAGGCAAAGAGCCCTGGGTGCCTAGCAATGGGCAAAACTGGGAAAACAAGGACCTCACCGTCAAGGTAACCTTTTCTTTTCTAGGATATCACTGGTCATGTGCTTTAGACCCCTTGACCTTTCATATCATTGGTCATGTGATTTGAACCCTCCCCTGATCTCTCCTCCCCTGGCGTGTTGCTAGTTACACAGATTAGACCCCCTTAGAGGAGGAAGGAACAAGGGGACGGGAAAACAGCCCTTAAGCATTAAGCCCCCAGGACAGTGAGGCCCTGACCTGCACTGAATACATCCAGGCCTCAGTTGTGGTTCAGTTCCAGACTGAGAAAAGCAGCAAACCAGACAAGCGGTGCCATGGTTGACATCAGGACCAGTTACATTAACTGACGCCCCCCTGCCCTGGTGCCAACCAGTCAGTAGAGAACATTACCCTGAAAGGTCACACCTGGAAAGCTAATGAATCTCCTAGTGGGATCCTCCCTAAGACCTTCAAGACAGAGGACGCAGGGTGGCTCTCTCTGTGGAGCATGCCTGCACCTTTCCCCACCCCCTTGCCCTGGGCCCATTTTCCTGGCCTCTCTCTCCTAAGCTCCAAGGGCCCTTCTTGGGCCTCTGTAACTTGTTTCCTAAGCCCATTTCTTCCACAACTGACTTCTTCTACCTCTGCGACTTTCTGTGTAAATTGCTGGTATTTGAGTCTTGATTCTGAATTCTTTCTAAGCCAAAACTGCAGCACCAAAGTTGCTGAACCAAGGTCCTGTCTCCAGTAACATTCTGGTGCTTTTTTGCTGCTATATAACAACGTTATATAACATAGAACATAAAGTGAAGTTTTCATGGAGAAGGTAGTTTTAGAGACTAAATTACAAAGAAGAACTTGTACAGGGAGTGATGCTCATAATAGAAAAATCCTAGTGTATTTTGCATTTATAATGTCTAATTTGCATTAAAAACCAGTATGATAATCTCCAGAAATGAGAGTGATAAATAAGCCAATAAGTTTGAATTTGCCTCCCCACCAAATGCCACACTAACGATAAAACGACTGATTTGCTCCTGAAATGACATACCTTGTCTACCTGGACAAGACATGAACAGACCACAGAATGTATCCTTCCGTGGCAATGCTGAAAACTCCACTGATTTCTGTGCAGGGTTACAACATGTTATCACAAGCTCTAAGAGAATGCTCACATAGTTTGCATGTCTTGCAATTTGGTTGTATTTAATATTGCTTTTAATATGCCATGGGCTTGGCCTAGAAGTCTTTCATTTTAATGAATTCAGCCTGTACTTCCTTTGGACTTCTTAATTATTCATGCTAAATGGAAAAGGCTATTAATTATTCAATTAATCCCTCTCTATGGTAAAATGTTCTTCGGGTCTTTATTATGCATTTTAGTTACCTAATTAGGCACAATTAGTGAAATAAATGATAAATCTCTGTTTTTTAAGAACCATTCATGTATAGCCTTAGTTTCCAGTGAATTTCTAAATCTAATATTATCAGTCTCAGGAAGACTGCCAGCACACTGATCATGAAGAGTGACGGGAACTTCTTTACTGTACGGGCTGAAGGGTGGTCCACTCTCATTTCCAGCCCCAGCAAAGCGTCCACATATTTCCATCTATCCAATCAATCAATAATGTTTTAATAACTTAGGCGGTGGTTATAAATCATCTGTGACATGTACAAAACATTTTATTGCTGAACCAAGACAGAATCAAAATTGAGCTGGGCACTTCTTGCATACATTTCATGATCCCCCGGAACTGCCGCTCTGAGGGTCCTGACTGCATCCTGCAGGTGCGCTCTCACACCTGTGCGCGCCCCACCTTCCTTGCCCTGGGGCCTGCCAGAGGCTGCAGTGCAGGATGGAGGTGGGAGTCTGTGCTGCATTTTCACCTGCACAATTCAGAGGACAGGAGATGTAGAATGGGGTCTAGCCTCAATTCCCTATGGAAAGCTGTTCTGAGACAAATTTCACAACATTTTTCAGAAGATCTGGGGCAATTGCAGAAGCCCTTAGAGAACATGTTCTTGTATTAACTGCACCTCCCCCCCTGCTTTACGTCCCTGTACCACACCCTACTTCCATGAAATAAACCACACACACAAGCCTTTGTCTCAGACTCCGTGTCTTGGAGAAACCCAGGCAGCACAGTACTATTTAGTTTACGCCTTTCTACAGAAACAGGTATTTCATTTTATCTTCGAAGCCAAACCAGATACAATCCTGATAGAAAATTACTAAGCCAGCGTATAGCTGGTAAAGTGCTAAGAAAGGAATCAGGAGAGAGGGACCCACCGGCAGGGCCCTCATTCGTCTTACTCACTCACTGGGCATGTGCCAGCGCCGGGCTCCCTGCCATGCAGGCACACAGGGGAGTGTGGGCTGGTGCCGGTCTCAGCCACCTGCAGCCAGGCGTGTCCTTAGAGGACACACGTATAGGACGAGGAGTCCCAGGCCTGGGATGGAGTTCCAACTCTAGGTTATGTGATCTTATTATTGTTACCTAAATTATACTCACAACAAAATAATGATTCTTTTTATGATACTTAGGACGGCCGTACTGTTTTGTTTGTGTGAGATCCTGCCCGGCTGGGAAACCGTGTTAACCCTCCAGGCCTGGTGTTTCTCCCAGCTTTCCACACTTCCAACACTGTTTCCACCAGGCTGGTGAGGTGGAGCTTCCAGGATGGGCGAGGGAGGGCAGGCCATTCCCCTGGGAGCCAGTAGGTGGTGCTGGGGCAGCATAGACCCCAGACCAAGTCAAACTTAGCACTTTCTAAGTAGGAGGAAAAGAAATGTGATTCTTCTGTAGATGTAGAACAGTAAGTGAATTTTGTAATCCTTAGCGGTTGGCAATTAAAATCTTTAGGTCATTTGTCTTGAACTCATTTCTGGCTTTATCAATCCCCAAAGTTCTAAATAGTATTAAGGTTCTTTAATAACGTATTAAGCTACAGCCCTTGTCTTACCTTTTCATGGTTGAGACCTGGTAGCTCTCAAAATGCTTCTTAAATGAACAATGTATGCACCTGGATGAATCATTCATAAAAAAGGCAAGATTCAGAGGGGCACAATGGCTTGCTCAAGGCCACAGCAACCGCCTTTGACTAGCTCCAAACCTGACGCAGGGCCCCTAAAGTCCTTTCTGCTGTTCCACACCACCTGGCTGCCAGTTCCAAGAGGTACTATATTAATCTCTTCTTTTATTATTGTTTATGAAATATTTTAAAAGGTTTTTGGCAGCCTTAGCCAGTGTGACTCAGTTGGTTGGAGGATCGTCCTGTAGATCGAGGGGTTGCAGGTTCGATTCCTGGTCAGGGCAATATGCCTGGTTGTGGGTTCAGTCCCCGGTTGGGGCGTGTGCAAGAGGTAACCAATCGATGTTTCTCTTCCTCTATCTCTCCCTCCCATTCCTTCTCTCCAGAATTGGTGGCATGTCCTCTGGTGAGGATAAAAAAATGCTTTATAAATGCTCTAGCATATAAACTCAATACCTAAGTCAATGAGAAATTTTTTTTAAAGATTTTATTTATTTATTTTTAGAGAGAGGAGAAGGGAGGGAGAAAGAGAGGGAGAAAGCAATGTATGGTTGCCTCTCACATGGCCCTCACTGGGGACCTGGCCTGCAACCCAGGCATGTGCCTTGACTGGGAATCGAACCTGGACCCTCTGGTTCCCAGCCCGCGCTCAATCCACTGAGCTACACCAGCCGGGCTAAGTCAATGAGAAATGTTGATTCTGTTTACAGAGAAATTGAACTAAGAGGCATAATCTGTTTATTAATACATATAGTCTATATTTAATTTAAAAAGAAATTTTCAGTCAAGGTTCAAAAGCTTCAATTTTCATCTGTTTCAAATTATGTAGTATACAGTGTAGCGTCATTATAAACAGCAGGGGAATTGTGTGAGAAAAACATTTGATTTATCCAGTATTTGTGGTGGTACAATATGCTAATTAAAAATGTAATCACCAAATTCTACTTAATTAGTCCTCAAAATATTTTGGGGAAATGCTAATCATTTTGGATGGATAGCTTTCTTAAATATAGTATGTCTTTCTTGTCAGGAAAAATATGGCATATACTTTAATGCGTGGGGTCCCCACTGAACTTCAGGTTTTCCCCGAGCAATACATTCCAGGGCAGACGCGGTCAGGTTGGGCAACCGACCTTGTTTGCTCGGACATTAAGGGGCTCTGGCTGCCGTACTCATTTTAGCTCTTGTTTCTGCTTTGGGTTTCTCGTCTTCTCTTCACTACTACATTGTCTGCTTTGCTTCCCCCTTCTTCTCTGTCTTCTTCCTGCCTCAGTCTCTAATGGCCTTCTCTACCCTGCCCACGGTCACCCAAAGCCACACAAGTGCAACCAACTACTTCCAATTTATTGTGGGTTGGGAAATAATTATCCAGAAAACCAGAGTAAGAGTAAAACCCAAAACTGAGCCTTGAGCTCTCACACGGTGCAAGAAATAATGATAGGATTGTTGGCATGAATGCCCTCTGAGACTTGGTCTTTGAGTATGAGTTCTGCACCCGCTTCCAGTGTGCCCCATACCATCCAGCAATTCTTAGACACCAGGGAGGTGTTGTACAGTTTAACTAAATTCTGACAGTATCTACTCAGAGATAGTGTAGATCCCTCAGGTAAAGAGCTCAGTCCTACAAGACTGCCAGCACCCCCTGCCCCCTTCAGGCACCAGCTGGAAGCCCAGGTTGTCACATGTGCTTCTAACCAACTGGCTACAGAGCAAGGATTCCAAACACCCCTTCCTTAGATTCAATTAATTTGCTAGATGAGTCATTGCTAGATGAGAGTGGCTCACAAAATTCAGAGAAACATGTTACTTACTACATTACCAGTTCACTGTAAAAGGATATAACTCAGAAACGGCCAGGTGGAAGACATGCATACGTCCAGGCATGGAGAAAGGGCGTGGAGCTACCAATTCCCTGTCTCGGCCATCACTCTTGCTGGATCTCCATGTGGTCACCAACCAGAAGCTCTCTGAAACCCAGCCTTTGGGTTCTTATGGAGGCTTCAGTACATAGACATTGATTAAATCATTGGTCATCGGTAACTGAAATCAACCTCCATTTCTGCTTCCCTCCCCTAGGGTCAGGAGGTAAGACTGAAAGTTCAAACACGCCAATCACATTCGTCCCCCTGGAAACCAGCCCTCATCCTTAGGGGCTTTCCGAAATCCCCTCATTGACATAAACACAGATGGAGTTGAAAGGGGCTTGTTATAAATATTAAGATACCTTTATCACTCTCATCACTTGGCACATCCCAAGGGTTTTAGAAACTCTGCCAGAATGAGGACAAAGATCAAATATATGAGGCCTCTCCAGAAGGTATCCAGCCATGTAAAATGAAAAACAGAGACATTTATTGAAGAAGATACAAGAAACATCATACATAGGACAATGACACCTCAGTCCCCTTCAAAGTAGGCACCTTGGGACCTCACACAGTTCTCCCAGTTGCCATCAGCTGCCCTGTTGTACTTTCCTGAATCTTATCAGCAGTCTGAAATCTCTTCCCTTTCAAAGGTGATTTTAGTTTTGGGAAAAGCCAGAAGTCACAAGGTGCCAAATCTGGGCTGTACGGGGGCTGAGTCACCTGGGTGATTTGATGTTTCACCAAAAAACTCTGCACAAGACAGGATGCATGAGTGGGCGCATTGTTGTGATGATGCTGCCAATCATCAGTTGCCCATAGCTGCAGCCTTCCGAATCATCCCAATAGTTTCCTCAGAGGAATGTTCAAGCTTAACACAAAATCTGATGCAGATTCATTGTTCTACTTGCTCAGTCATTTTGAATGCAATGGCCACACAGTACATGTGCTCACTCAGTGGCATCTACCACCCCCAGTGACTAACACAGTGAAGTTGTCATTGCTCATGCACTCACATTCCAGTCCCCTTCCCTTGGCTGCCAGGTTACATTGATGTCGTGCAAACCATTCTCATTATATTAACTATGGTTGGACTTTTCTGGACAGACCCGGTATATTTCTTACTGTGAGTCACAATTTCACAGAGTATCTGCTCTTGCAGCAGAGAGGCTTTTTGGCTGGCTATGCTCCATGCAATGAGCTTGCTCAATGAACAATTTCCAGTTCTGTGACATTTTCATTTTTCTTATTTATTATGTTTAATGTGCTTGGCACATCCATTTAGCTGATTTCTAAGTTCAGTGAGCTCTTGCCTAAACATTTGTAAAGTACAACATTGGTAGAGACAGCTTAAACACAGCAAGGACCGTGTGAGTTTTAAGACCTTAAAAGAAAAATCTCACAATTTTCAAAGAAAAGAAACCAGGCGATATTCACTTGCCACAGCCCTGGAGTAAAGCCAGTATTTCAGGGGGAGCTATCAGCAGAGCTGCAATTTTAGAGAAGGGGCTGGGAGTCCAGGTTGCTGGCCAAGGACAGGGTGTTCTAAAAGTATCCATACGTTCAGGAATGATGAGAAAATGTGTGGCTGGACTCCAAATGCCTTTCCTCTGAGCAGGACTTCCCTTTGTCTAAAGGCCGACGTGACTGTTCTATAATTACTGGCCTTTTTATCTTAATTGTAGAACCACATCTAGTCTTTCTTTTTGTGCGACACATCACGCCCCTGGCTTAATTGCAAAATTTTCCATTTTTTAAAAAAGAAGCCCTATTATTAATGATATTATTCAGCCAAACATGCTAAATTGAATATTGTCTGCTTTGCCCTTAATCTCACATACTCTAGAGAATGTAAATATCTTTGAAATAACATGATTTTGATCCCACACGCTCGGTTGCTCGGTCCTTCACGGCCTGTCCGCTCCAATCACCCCGCGGGCTCTTTGTGTTGCTCTGGCATCTCAGCTCTTCCTCCGTCCACCCTCCGACCGAGGAGGCTTCCCAGAGCATGGCAGCTGGCCCGCTGCCTTCTCCTCCCGCAGCCTCTTCGGAAGCACTCTTCCAAGTTCATGACTCCACTACCAGCCCGTGCCTGCCGTGCAGGCCGCTCCTCTCGTCATCCTTTCTGGGTCAATCCCTCTCTCCCAGTCGGCCAGCCTCAAAATCCGGAAAAATCGTTGACTTTGTGTGTCAGGCAAAGAACTTCACGTCAACCTGCCCTTCCAAATGCCGTTCCTTTTGTTTTGTTCTCTGCTGCACCTGCCCCCAAATGAGCCTCCAGAGGGTTAAGCTTGCCTTCTCAAAGGTCTCTCTGACTTTTTTCTCCCCTCCTTTAATCCCACCTGCTATGCCATCAGACTAATTTTTAAAATATCCTACTTTAATTACATTAGTTCCCTACTTAAAAATCCCCACTGGTTCCTGTTTCACTTACAACATTTAGTTGGACTTCCTCTGCTTGCCTTGCCAGGCTGTTTCTGCTGGCTGGGCGTGGGCCCCAGGTCAGCAGGCAGGTGTCGCACCCACTCCGGCACCTCCCGTCTGTGCAGGAGGGAGAATCGCAACTGCCTCCGAGGATTTTGTGGACATGAAATAAGATTTGCAATGTCAAAAATAGAACTTGAAAGACGGTAAATGCTAAAGAAACATGCACCATTTTTCACCCAACTTACTTCTTGATGACACTGCAAACAGTTACGTTATTGACACTAAAGCAAAGCAGGCAGAACCTCGTGAAATGTGCTTGATGAATGGATACATGAGGCTGGAAATGAACATTTGAGCAAGTGTTTGAAGATGGCGCAGTTTCAGAAACAACAGATATCATATTAAGGTGGTGGTCACAGGTGGCTGGGATGGGGTGGGAGGCCACTGGTAAGAAAGATTGTGATTGGGGATGACGGTGCTTTAATAACGAGACAGTTACTGCCTGAACCCAGGAGTCAGTGTGAGCGTCACTAATTGCAGGAATATTCTATGTCATGAGCCTTCAAAACTAATGCAATATGAGCTCCACAGCATCACCAATGATCCATTCTAGCCCCAAATTCTTAAATCAATCTATTAAGTCTTTAGATATAATGTCCGTTGAGATATAATTTAGATAGAATTTCTAGGAAACACAGGCGTAGCAACTGTGCAGTGTGAAGCTCAGATCTCCTGCTAGCGGGGGCGTGATCAGCTGAGGACTTCTGGATCCACACCTGCCTGGCTGCCTTCCCCTCCCCACGGCCTACTCATCAGTGGCATACTCCAGGTTCTAGTGCAGGCTCTTCCTGTGAAATGCAGGATTTCTCTGGCATGCAACTGTTGTCTGCGGGCTCTCCACCATCAGCCTAGCTGGAACTTCCTTAGAAGTGCACTGCAGTCTGTGATTATACTTCCCAATTCCTTCCCTTTCTCTTTTTTAAGATTTCTAGAGAGAGGGAAAGGGAGGGAGAAAGAGAGGGAGAGAAACAGCAATGTATGGTTGCCTCTCACATGGCCCTCACGGGGACCTGGCCTGCAATGTGCCCTGACTGGGAATCGAACCGGGACCCTTTGGTTCCCAGCCCGCGCTCAATCCACTGAGCTACACCAGCCAGGGCTCCTGCCCTTTCTCTTTACAGGGCTCAGACTGGTACTGTGGTCTGGCGGCTCACCATCTTCTTCTTTTCCTACTTATTTATAATTCAAGGTTTACCTCTCAGTAAGTATTTTATACATCTAATCCCATTTTGGCATCTGCTTCTGAGGGAAGCAGAACTAACAGTAATGATTCCAGGAATTATGCAAGAAAATAGTGGCTTCCAGTCAAGACGGTGGAATAGGTAAATGTGGTACTCTCATCCTCCCACAACCACATTAAACTGCAGAACAACCGTCATTCAGAACCGCCTGAAATCTAGGTGAACATAAGTCCTACAACTAAGGATATAAAGAAGCCACATTGTGACTGGTAGGAGGGGTGAAAATGTGGAACAAGCTGGTCCCAACCCCCACGTAGTGGTTAAAAATTGAGATTGGACAGTTCATCTGTAGAAATCCCCACCATGAAGCAGGGGTATCAGCCCTACACCAGTCCCCCAGCACAAGGTTCCAGAGCCAGGAGGAGAAGTCACCATAACTTTGAAGACCAGTGGGGATTGTTGCTGAGTGAGACAAGGGCTTCTGGGGTCCCAGACATTCCACTTAAAGGGCCCACACACAGAGTTACTCGGACTCATTCACTCTGAGCTCTAGCACTGGGGAGGCAACTTGAAAGGTGCCAGGGACATATGGGGAGGAAATGAATTATCCAGCAAGGGCTCAGCTTTCTCCTGGACAGAAGTGCTGGCAGAGGATATTGTTTCTTAGCTAAACCCTGCCCCCATAGAGCCGACAGGTAGGTGCAGTATCTGAGTCTCCATCAGCCTGATGAACATTGTTTACCCCATCCTGGTGATTCCCTGGGATTCTGCCCCATCCAGCTTGCAGACCCACCCAGGTTGTTAACAATGGCTTTTCTATATAAACTTCTGTCTTGGCTAATGCTCTGAACTTTCTTAAAATCTCTTAAAGCTTCACAAAACCCCAAACAAGCATCATCTGGCTGGGTACATGCTGCTAAGTGTCCCCAGGGCCAGCACTAGCAGCACACAGCCTCAGTTCACAGCTTGACCTTTTTTGAGCACCTAAAAACTCAGCACAAGTATCAACTATGTGTGGATCACTTTGTAGCTCATGCTAGGTGGCCATGGGCAGGATCTAGGCAGTAGCTGACCTTGTCCTGCACCCTCCAGGAGGCCGCAGAGCTAGTGTACCTGCTGGATAGCTTCAGACCACACCAGAGCGCCACCCAACCACCTCCATGAGTAACACACTCAAGGGGAGGGCTCATCAGGTACCAGAGCCCCATTAAAGCAAGTTCTGCTCCATGGAGTTGACCCCTGCAAGGCAGATGGCTCCACTGTGGTTGCTCTCAGTCCTCAAAACAAATTGGCCTGGGGATAAGTTCCTCCTATTCAAGTGCCAACAGCAATCAAGGCTCAACTACAGCAAGAAGGTGTATACAGCCCATGCAAGGGGCACACCTGGAACTCCCAGAAAGGAGACGCTGTGCTATTGGGCCCTACAAGACACCTATTACATAAAGCCACTCCGCCAAGACTGGGAGACATAGCAACTAAACCTAATACATATAAACAAACACAGGGGGCAGCAAAAAAGAGGAGACAAAGAAACATGTCCTAAATGAAAGAACAAAACAGAACGCCAGAAAAAGAACTAAATGAAATGGAGACAAGCTACCAGGTTCAGAGTTTGATTATAAGGATGCTCAATGATGTTAGGGGAAGAGTAGATAAACTTAGTGAGTACTTTAGCAAAGACATTGATACCATAAAAACAGATTGAAAACAAAAAAGAACCAGTCAGAAATGAAGACTACGTTAACAAAATGAAGAATACACTGCAAGGAACCAATAGTAGAGTAGATGTAGTGGAGGATCAAATCAACAATTTGGAAGATAAGGTAGCAAATAACAACCAATCAGAATAGCGAAAGGAGAAAATTTAAAAAATGAGGATAGTTTAAGACGCCTCTGGGACAACTTCAAGAATACCAACATTTGCATCATGAGAGTGCTGGAAAAAGAAGAGAGAGAACAAAGAATTGAAAATCTATTTGATAATGTAATAACTGAAAATTTCCCTAAACTGGTGAAGGAAATAGACATAGAAGTCCAGGAAGTGCAGAGAGACCCAAACAAGAAGAACTGAAAGAGGTCCACACCAAGACACATCGTAATTAAAATGCCAAAGCTTAAAGACAGAAAACCTTAAAAAGCAGCAAGAGAAAAACACTTACCTACTAGGGAGGTCCCATGAGACTGTCTACTGATTTCTCAACAGAAATTTTGCAGGACAGAAGGGATTGGCATGAAATATCCAAGGTGATGAAAAGTAAGGAGGTATGACCAAGATTGCTCTACCCAGCAAAGCTATTATTTAGACTTAAAGGACAGATTAAGAGCCTGGCAGAGATCCAAGATGGTGGCAGAATAGTGAGCAGCTCAATTCATCTGCTCTCAGACACAGACTGGATTTGAAGTCAGAACACAGACTGGAAAGTCAGTGAAAGCATCTGTGAGTGAGAGCGTACATGGAGGAGAATGTGGAGAATGCCCAGGAGTATATAGGAGCCGGACCATTTGTGAGTTGCTTAGGCCCATCTGTGGGGTGCCGATGGCTCAGGCTTTTTAGGTGGACCACCACTGCTGCCCAGCCAGCACTGCTGGCTGCACAGAGTTGAGTAAGCTATAGATTGGCTCAGGACCCATGAGCTACTTGGGTGGCGAGAGAAGGCCTGGGAGGTGCGGACTCCAGAAACAGCATGGTGGAAATAGGCAGGCCCAAGGCTGAAGACCTCTGGAGGGAGCAGGAACAGCATGCTATCACTGCCTTGTGTTATAGTAGAGTTGAGGGGATCTTCCCAATACCACCTGGGAAAGATTCAGAGAGAAGCTTTTTCTGAAATTGTTGGAGGCCCTGTAAGGAGGTGGCCATCCCTGGCCATAAGAGATTGAGTTTTGGAGAGAAGGAGTGCCTGGAGAACAGGACCCCCAGGGAACCATGCTACAGCATGGGGGCCGTAGAGAAACTCCATTAAAAGGGGAGCTGAGGAGTACCTGAGTCTTGGCAGGGACCCGGGCATGCAGGCCTGTGCACACGGGGGGGATGCAGCAGCTTTGCTAACCAAAAAACTCAGAGGCAGAGAATACACTAAAGGAATGGGAGTACCCAACCCAGCACAGCTGGCAAACAGAGGGCAGAGCAGTGGAGAATTCAGACCAAACTTCTAGCAAGAGAGCCACAGGCTTGGGTCTGGAAGGCAGGAGTTGAATGTCTGAGATTTGATCCAGTCAGCCACAGCCTTTCACAGACAGGCGAACCCAACACCCACCTGAGATTATGGGCTCAGCAGAGCTGTGAGGTCAGGCCCAGGAGTTTCCTGCTGCATATATTTCCGCAGGGGAAAGAGGAAAAAGGCCCGTCACCAGACACTATGTGCTACACAACTCCTCAGGCCCTGATTTACCAAACCCAGCAGAGCACGGAAAATAGTGACAGGCACAACAAGATGTTACCTTCTCTCCTACAAAGCTGTTTAACATTTATTTCATATCCTACAAGTTTGGGCATAATATGGCACCAGGTTTTATAATACAGTTTGTATCAAATCTCATATATTGCTCTTTCCTTCTCTTACTCCGTACTACCTCCTTCCTCCTCGATCGTATTTTTGTTTTAAATTCTATTTTCTCTCTTGCTATGACTTGTTTCTATTCTGCACTGTTACCATTGCTCCCCCTCCAGCCTCGCAAAGCCATTTGTGACTATCATTAGTCATCTCACATTCCTTTTCCCATTCTTAAAATCCCCTTATTTTCTCTCTGCCTTTACCCATCTTTGCTCATAGGTAGTGGATAAGGTGATTGCCATTACAGTTCTTCAATCTTATTTCTAGATAGTGACTATCTTTGTATTTCCAATCTCACTTTTCACTGTTCCCTCACCTACTCCATTTTGCCTTCTTCCTGCCCTTCCCTTTTTTCATTTTAAACATTAATTTTCCCTGTCTTAGCTGGGTATTCATCCCGCATTTTTAGTATTTCTTCTCCCTTTATCCTCTCAAAATAATTTCTCTTTCCTCTAGATATCTCTTAAACTCTTCTCTCTTTCCTTCTGCCCTCTTATTCCCATTCCACTTATATAAATCTTAGCTCATTGGTTGTTGATATCACTGTAGTGGAGATTTTTCTGAAATTAAGGATACACACACACACACACACACACACATACACACACATTTGTTGTTGTTATGTCTGTTCTTTCTCTCACTAGATATATACATATATTTCTTTTCTTTAAATTTTGGTTTTAACCTAATACTACACACTTCTCTTACTCCATTGCACTTTCCCTCCTCCCTTTCTTAGTTATGAAATAAATTTTGCTTTCTTTACTGCTTTGTTTTGTCTCTATTCCTACTGTTATTATTGCCCCTCTCTCTAGCCTCACAAAATCTCTTTTCTTTCCATTAGTCATCTCATATTCATTTTTCCTTTCTTATAATAGTCTTAATTTCTTTTGGCTATTGATAGTATAATTGTAGGTGGAAGATACCTTTGTGGGTGTGGGTCTGTTTCCTGGACTGTTTGGTTTTTATTCTGGCAGCACCTGTACAACAGTATACAAGATGTGGAAGGAAGAGTTACTTTCAATCAGTCAACCAGGAGGAAAAACAAAAGAATGACCCAACAACAACCAAAACCTATGTACAACCACATAAATGGCAGGAAGGGCAGTGCAAAAGCATCAAGTGCAGGTGATCAAGGAGATTGCACCACTGAGTCCCATAGCTCTCCTACCACAGAAGATCACACCATGAAGACAGGAAGTCAAAGAAGACAAATCTAATAAGCAGAAAAAAAACAAGAAGAGTCACTTAAAATGGGGAGACTAAGAAACAACCCCCCATCAAAAGGAAATGAGGAGTCCCCAGAAAGACTGCTAAATGAAATTGAGGCAACCAAACTATAAGACATCGAGTTCAAAATAATGGTTATAAGGATATTCAAGGAGCTCAGTGAGAATTTCAAAGAACTCCAGGGAAACTTCAAGGAACTTACTGTGAACTACACAAGCATGAAAAAAGACATAGAAACTATCAATAAGAGCCATGAGGTGAAGAATACAATATCTGAAATGAAGAACACAGTAGAAGGAATTAAAATCAGGTGAGATGAAGCAGAGGATCGAATCAGTGAGCTGGAGGACAAGGTAGGAAATAATTCATGGACAGAGCAAAAACATGAAAAAAGACTCAAAAAGAATGAAGAGAGTTTAAGGGAACTGCAGGAAAACATGAAATGTAATAATATCCATATGATGGGGATACCAGATGGAGAAGAAGAGGAGCAAGGGATAGAAAATCTGTTTGAAAAAGTAATGACAGAAAACTTCCCTAACTTAATGAGAGAAAAAGTCACACAAGTCCAGGAAGCACAGAGGACCCCTATCAAGATGAACCCTAAGAGGCCTACTCCAAGACACATCATAATTAAAATGGCAAAATTCAAAGACAAAGAGAGAATCTTGAAGGCAGCAAGGAAGGGACAGATAGTAACATACAAGGGAGCCCCAACAAGGCTAGCAGCTGACTCTCAATGGAAATGCTACAAGCTAGAAAGGAATGGCAAGAAATATTCCAAATAATGAAAAACAAAAGTCTTCAACCAAGACTACTCTACCCAGAGGGGTGGAGGGAAAGGATAATGGGGGAAAGAAGGGAAAGGGTCAAGCTGGGGAACATGTACAAAGGACTCATGGCCAAGGACAATGGGGTGGGGATTTTCTTTGGGAGTGGGGGTTGCATGGGACAGGTATAGTGGCAGGGGAAAAATGGGAACAACTGTAACTGAACAACAATAAAAAAAGTACAGGATTGCTTAAGAAGATATTCCATTTTGTTTCTGTTTTAACTTCTTCAGTGTTCAAAACAAAAAATGAGCAATATATGAATGCTTACATAAGGCTCAGTGGGTTGGGTGTCATCCTGCCACCAAGAGGTTGCTGTTTCAATTCCTGGTCAGGGCACATGTCTAGGTTGCAGGCTTGATTCCGGGTTGGGGGTATGTGAGAGGAAGCTGTTCAATGTTTTTCTGCCTCTCTTTCTCCTCTCTTTAAAAATAGGTAAATAATTTTTTTAAAAAAGTACACATTGGTAGTTGCAGAATAGTCATAGGGATGTAAAGTACAGCATAGAAAACATAGCTAATAATATTATAATAACTGTGTAGGGTGTCAGATGGGTATGAAATTTATCAGGGTGATCACTTCGTAAGTTATATAATGTCTAATCACTGGGTTGTATGACTGAAACTAATATAATATTGTGTTTCAACTGTAATTGAAAAAAATTAAAAAAGAAGAAAATAGACAGTAAGATTGGGCTTGGAGGCTGGCTTATTTATCTCCCAGTGGACAAAAAGAATGTCAGTGTAAGTGTTATGTGAGGTGAAGGTAGTCTCTGGCCCAAAGAGGGGCCTAATTGCTAAAGATTTTATTGGCAGTGACTTAAAGAAAGTGGCAGGGAAAGACAAAATTCTTGTAGGTGAAATTACTCAGGTATTTGAAAAACATAGGGGAAAAAGTGCCTACAAGGATGGCAGAATTGTCTGGTTACTGTGAAGTTGTATCACTGCTCTGCAGACAGATAACGGGAGACTGAGAGCCATTAGCAAGCTAAGTGTGAGGCAGATGGCCTCTTCAGTAGCTTACAAAAAAGCTCTTATCTCTTGCAGCAGAGGAGCAGACACAGCTGTTCAACAGATACCAGTCCTGATAGAGTCACAGTGCTCCAGAGATGTTTAAATGCTCGGCGACCAAAGAATTATGCTTTGGGCAGGGCCAGCATTATGCTGGTCCTAGCTCTTCCTAGTTCATGATTATTAGTGTGCCTTCAGAGCTCCATGTTCAATGACATCATACTCAGCCACAGTAGACTATTTGTACCATGAAAACCAGCAAACACTAATATTCAGGGGATTTTTTTTCTCCTTTTTTGAGAGCTGATTGTTAAACACTTACCAGCACACCACTAGTCAGGGCCTTGGCTGGCAAAGCTTGAGATTCTGAAATGTGGAATGGAATGTCTGGGTGCAAATTTTAGAAGCTGCTAGCTCTGCAGACCACCTGAATCCTCAGAATCTGCACATGAGGCTACTCTTCCCGAGGAAGAGCCAGTGTTTCCCTGTGCTCGAAGATGCTGCAGAGGCCTCTTCTCTGAAAAGCAATCTGCATTGCTTTCACCTCCTCTCACAACCTCAAGGCTGATAATCAGGGTTAAATTCCAGCGTAATCTGATTGGTGATGTACTGGACCTGATAAAGGGAGAAAGAGAATATGTACGGAAGGTGCTGTAATAGCCTGGAGTGCCCCTGGTATTGGATTTGGAGGATGCTTGATCAAGGAAGCTTGATATAAGGCTGGAAAAGCAAGAATCTATGGACTTGGGAATGCTTTTGGGGAGACAGGATGGAAGATGCTAGCAAAGACCCCAGGGAGGTTTGCCTGATAAAATAAAAGTAATGTCATGTAATATTTGTGACATACTTATGTTCAAAAGTATTTGTTGTATTTATGCTAAAAGGCATCTGAAAGTCAAATTTAACTGGACATCCTGTATTTGTATTCACTGAATCTAGTAGGAGATGAGTAAACTTGCTATGGGGGGAGTTCTATGAAGCCTAGAGAAAGTGATGGCCAACACTAAGTGAATTGGACATGCCTGAGTTGTCCTAGCAAAAGGCAGAAGAGATTAAGAGTCTGAGGGAAGTAGTCATGCCAAAATTCATATATTATGAATCCAGAAGTTCCCCTGAGGATTAGGTTCCACAGGAGAACTCCAAGGACACCCTATCCATTAAGATCATCTTGCCCTGGCTGGTGTGGCTCAGTGGATTGAGTGTCGTCCTGTGAACCAAAGGGCCACTGGTTTGATTCCCAGTCAGGGCACGTGCCTGGGTTGTGGGCCAGGTCCCCAGTAGGGGGTGCACAAGAGGCAACCACACATTGATGTTTCAAGTGTAGAAGAAACATTCCCCAGGATAGACCATATGTAAGGTCACAAAATAAAGATGAAAGTTTTAGGTATAAATGTATATATTAAAAAAGAATAAATATCTTAAATCAGTAACTTAATTTACACTGTGAGGAACTTTTAAAAAAAAACAAATTAAACCCAAATTTAGTAAAAGGAAGGAATAATGAACATAAGAGTAGAACTAAAAGAAATAGAGAATAAACATCAATAGAGAAATCAACAAAAACAAAGTTGGTTCCTTGAGTGTATCAACACATTAACAAAGCTTTAGCTAAACTAAGAGAAAAAAAGAAAGATGTTAATAACTAAAATTAGAATTGAAAGTGGAGGCCTTACTATCAACTTTACAGAAACACAAATGATCACAAGAGTTTACTGTGGACAATTACACCTCAAAAAGTTTGATAATCTACATGATATAGATAAATTCCTGGAAACACACAAACTACCAAAACTGACCCAGAAGAAATTTAACTGGTAAGCCTGTCAACCCCCCCCCCCCAAAAAAAAAAAAAAAAAGCCTAGGAATAAGAGGCTTTACTGGCGAATTTTATCAAATATTTAGAGAAGAAGTAACATCAATCCTTTTCAAACTCTTCTAAAATATAAAACAGGAAAGAACACTTTTCTTAAAAGATTTTTTTAATTTACTTTTAGAGCGAGTGGAAGCAAGGGAGAGAGAAACATCGATGTACAAGAGAAACATCAATCAGCTGCCTTTCCCAGGCTTCCAACTGGGGATCGGGCCCACAATCCCGTCTGAGAATCAAACTGGCAGCCTTTTGGTTTGCAGGACCATGTTCAACCTACTGAGGCACACCAAGTAAACACTTCTGAACTCATTCTTTGAAGTCGCCATTACTGGGATGCCAAAGACATCACAAGGAAAGAAAACTATAAACAAACATCTATTATCAATAGAGATGCAAAAATTCTTAAAAATATATGAATCAAATGAATTTAACAGCATATTAGAAGGGTTATACACCATGACCAAGTGGGATTCATGCCCAGAATTCAAGTGTGGTTCAAAATAATGAAGTCAATCAATATAATACACCACATTAATAGAATAAAAGACAAATAAAGAAACACATGATTGTATCAATGAATGCAGAGAAAGCATTTGAAAGAAAGCCATCAACCTTTCATGATATAAACTAGGAACAGAAGGAAACATACTAAAATGATAATGGGCATTTATGAAAAAATCCACCGCTAAAATCATGCACAAAGGTGAAAGGCGGAAAACCTTTCCACTAAGATCAGAAACAAGACAAGGATGCCCACTCTCTCCACTGCTGTTTAATGTTGTACTGGAAGGTCTAGCCAGGGCAGTTAAAACAGATAAAAATATAAAATTGATTCAAGTTAGAAAGAAGTAAAACTATTCCTATTTGCAGATAACACATTCCTATATTTAGAACAGTCTAAATAACACACATACACACATCAAACTCTGCTAGAGCTAGTAAATATTTAACAAAGTTGAAGGAACAAGATTAACATGCAAAAACCATTGTTTGTATTCAGCAGCAAGGTATAATACAAAAGAGCAAATTAAGAAAACAATTTTATTTATAAATTGAACCTAAAAAATGAAATGTTTAGCCCTGATCGGTGTGTCTCAGTTGGTTAGGTGTCATCTGTCCAGCAAGGCAAAAGTTTGCTGGTTCGATTCCCAGTCAGGGCTCAGTCCTGGGTCAGGTCAGGGGTGCATACCAGAGGCAACCGATCGATATTTCTCTCACACATGGATGTTTCTTTTCCTCTCTTTCTTCCTCCCTTCCCCTCTCTCTAAAAATAAATAAAATCTCTTTGTAAAAAAGAAAATGTTCATAAAAAAATTCTAACCGAGGAGGTGAAAGACTTGTACACTGAAAACATTGCTAAAAGAAATTAAACAACTAAATAAATGGAAAAGTAGTGATAAGATAATATTATTAAGATGGTAATACTACCTAGAGCAATCTGTAAATTCAATGTAATCCTTCCCAAAATTCTAACAACATTTTTGTTTGCAGAAAAGCAAAAGCCAATTTTCAAATTCATATGGAATCAAAAGGGGTCCTAAATAGCCAAAATCATTTTTCAATCCTCACCTGATTTTTAGAAAGAGAGGAAGTGAGAGAGAAAGAGAGGGACTAACATCGATGTGATAGAGAAACATTGATTGTTTGCCTCCTGTACGGGCCCCAACTTGGGATGGAATCTGCAACCTAGGTATGTGTTCCGACTGGAAGTCAAAACTGCAACATTTCTGATGCACAAGACAAGACTCCAAGCATGTGAGCCAACTGATAGCCAGGGCAACCAAAAACAATTTTTAAAAAGAAAAACAAACTTGGAAAACTCACACATTTTTTGTGTCAAAATGTACTGCAAATCTATAGTAATTAAAACAACGTGATACCAGCATAAAGACAGACATATAGACCAAGAGAAGAGAATTGAGAGTCCAAATAAAAACCCTCACTCATATGGTCAACTGATTTTCAACAGGGGTGCCAAGACCATTCAATGGAGAAAGAATAGTCTCTTTAACAGAAGGTGCTGGATGATTGGATATTGACATGCAAAAGAATAAAGTTGGACCCTTATCTCACACAATATACAAAAAAATTAACTCGAAATGTATCAATGACCTAAATGTAAGAGCTAAAACCATAAAACCCATAGTAGAAAATATAGAGAGAAATCTTTATTACCTTGGATTTGGGAATCATTTCTAAACATGAAAAATAAAAGCATGAGCAACAAAAGAAAAATAGATAAAGCTGAATTCATCATCAAAATTTAAAATCCCTTGCATATCAAAGGACATAAGAAAGTGAAAAAACAACATACAGAATGGAAGAAAATGTTTGCAAATCATATATCTGATAAGGATTTAATCTAGAATATATACAGAATTCTTACAATTCAACAACAACTAAATGGCCAATTAAAAATGGGCAAAGGACTTAAATAGACATTTCTTCAAAAAAGACGTATAAATGGTCAATAATCACAAAAAGATTCTCACCATCATTAGTCATTAGTAAAATGCAAGTCCAAACTGCAAGAAGATACTGCTTGGTACACAGAAGGATGAATGTGAGAGCAACAAGAACAAAAGTCAAAAACAAGTGTTGGCCAGGATGTGGAGGAATGGTTCAGATGCTGTGGAAAAGCGTGGCAGTTCCTCAACAAGTTAAACATAGACTCACAATATGACTCAGCAACTGTACCCCTAGATCTATACCCCAATTGAAAACAGGTGTTTAAGCAACAACGTATACAGGAATGCACAGCAGAACTGTTCACAACAGCCAAAAGCTGGAATCAACCCTGGTGTGCATCAATGGATGAATGTATAAAAATATGGTATATCCATACAATGGAAGATTATTTGGCCATAAAAAAGAATCATTTATTAATATATGTTACTATGTGGATGAATCTTAAAATATAATGCTAAATGAAAGAAGTCAGACACAATAGGCCATATGTTTATATAATTCCACTTATATAAATATACAGAAAATGTAAATCCATTGAGACAGAAAGCCAATTAGTGCTTGTCAGGGACAGGGGAAAGGGTAGGAGGGGGACGGAGGATGTCTTTAAAGGGTATGGGTCTTTTTGGTGTGTGTGAGTGATGAATGAGTTTGAAACTAGATGGAGGTGGGGTTGGCACAACCTTGTGAATGTAGCAAATGCCATTTAATTGTTCACTTTAAAATAGTTAATTTTATGTTGTATAAATTTCACTTGCATAAAATAAAGATGAGAGAGAATAGGGAGAAAAAAGTTGGAGGCAGTGGATTTAGACATTTAAGGAGTTTTGCTGTAGATCGGAGTAAAGAAGTGGAACTGTAGCTGGTGTGAGAAGTTGGGGTCAACAGAAGGTTTTATTTCCTTTTGTTTCAAGATGGAAACAAATTTTAAGCATATTTCTTTGCTAATGAGAATTATCCACCAGAGAGTGGATGACATGGGAAAAGGAAGGAAGAATGGCTGTAAAAGAGAGCCCTGAGTCAGTGAAAAGAATACCTTTGTCTCCTACAGAAATTCATTCTTAATAACATCTGGAAGGATGTCCCCTCAACTTCAGAGCCCAAAGTGAGTCAGCCTCGGGCAAACTAAAGGACTTAATCTACAATGGATAAAAAACACAAAGAGGTAAATACCACAAAATATATAAGACGTGTAAGCATGGCAGTGTTGTTCTGGAGTTACCCATTCCACCTGAGTAGGGCACTGCTAGATCCCCAAGTCAGTGGGGGGAGGGGCATACCTGTTCAGGACTTCCTTCCCCTCTCGTGGATATGCAGAGTTTATTGGTCTCCTTCCCCATCTCATAGTCGTTGACACCCATCTCAATCTAGGCCACATTGAATGGCTACCACCTCTTGGTACAATCTGTGTTAAGCCTCTGACTTTAGTTATTTCAATTTAAGTCATCAAAGTTTAGAAACTTTCAGTCTCAGCTATAGAGATTTTATCCCAGTATTTCTATTACTATAGTTTTTCAGTTCCCATGGCATTTTACACGTCATGTGATATATACAGCTCAAGAGATGTGACTTTATCTAAATATAAATGCCCTCTACAGATGCCTTCTGAAAAATGCCTGCTGTTGCTGAATTATTTTTACAAAACCTGTTCCTCGGACAGATTGGGGAGTGTGGGGTTACAGTTCTTTCTGGAGTGAAGAGGGTATCATCCACAAATCTCAGTGCCATCTTGAAGATTTCCCCTGCCTTCAATTTCTCAGATGTCCTTTCACTATGTCAACTTTCTATACCTGTCTAACATACACCTCTTGACTGTAGAAATTAATTTTTTAAATTATTTATTTACAGTCTCATGAGGATTTTCTTAGTTTATGCCTTTGAATGACAGGCTGTAGCCATAGATGCCCTGACGTGCTTGCCCTGAACAGATGCTACACTGTGCCATTTTCTGGGAATAGTTCTGGGCACACTACTTCCTCAGGATCCCAGAGGGTGCTTAGCTAGCGTCTTCTTATACAGTAAGTAATTGGAAATCGATTAGAGCTTAGTGATTTCAAACTACTTATTGGCATGATGCCATTTGAACCAAAAATACTATCAGTTTTCTTCTCCATCATATGGGTTAAGTGCGTAGCTACAGAACTAACACACAAAGTATTTTTTTAATTGAAGGAGGAGAAACTTTTATACAGAGAAAAAGCTAAAACTGGAGTACATATTTTAATGATATATGTTTAGAAGTCAGTCTTTTTTATTGTATGAAAGATAATTCAAGAGGTTATATTTTATGTTCCTAATTTTCACAAAGGTTAATATAATGACTCAATTTTAATAAAAATCTGGGTATCATTCTATTCTAATTTTGTCATTAACATTTTGATTGGGATGCAAAAAAACTTTTTTCCTAGTCTTTACATGGCTCACAAGAAAACAACACAGGATCTTACGAGAGTACAAAGGTTGGGGGAAAAAATACACAAATTGGTTCTGATTACACACGGAAGTTCTTATTAAATAACTAATTAGAAAGATAATGAACAAATTATTATTAGCCCCACATAAAATGTCACTGAAAATAACATTCACGTTTTGATGTGAATTCCCTAACCATTGATTAGTTTCTCGGATCTGATTGTGTAAACCAAAAACAAATACAAAACTTGAGTGTTATCATAGTATTCAAAGAGGGCGTTGTCTATAGGACATGTATTGTACCTTATACCTGTGAGCCAACAGTTCACTGACATGGGATCATCCACAGTTAGTATTAAATATTAAGATTAAAGGACTCTATATTTTGTTTAGCTATAGGCTGAATAACTCAGCTCCATTCATCTTTGTTGCCATATGACACACAAAAAAATCTAAATTTATTCTAAAGTACAAACTCAAAGTCCTACTTCATGAGGCAGGAGCTAAGGCACACCAGCTATGACATTGAACTTATCTCGGTCCCATTAACTGGTCGCCCCTAGATGGATATAAAAAGAGCACCCCGATGCATCTTCAGTACTCATAGAACTGACCGTGAAGCATTTTTTTTTAACTTGACCATCCACTATGGGTTGAATGTTTGTGACCCTCTGTAGCTGCCAATTTATGTATTAAAATCCAACTTCAAATGTGCTGATATTTGAATATGGACCTTGGGGTCATAAGGGTAATCCCTTATGAGTGGGATTAGTGCCCTTTATAAGAAGAGGCCAAGGAAGTGATTCATTCATATTCTCTCTCTCTCTCTCTGCCATATGAGTACACAGCAAGAGGATAGCAATATGTAAATCAGAAAGAGGACCATCCCCAGACACTGAATCAGCCAAGATCTTGATTTTCACTTCCCAGCCTCCGAAACTGGGAGACGTAAGTTTCTGTTGTTAATAAGCCACCCAAGTGTGTGGCATTTTTGTAGCAGCCTGAGCCAAGAGACCTTCCTTAATTTTTCTTTTAAATTTTCATTTTTGGACTTAGTTTATCTTTTATATTTATATCTACATAACTAAAACAGCTTGAAAGACTAATTTTTCTACCTTTCCAGTTCTTGCCCTCCAGTCTGTTCTAGTTGGAACACAAATCTGACTGCTCAACAAAGGCTAAAACAACAGTGGCTTCGACAAGATATGACTGCGTGTCTAGCTCACATAACAGTGTGAGTGCGAAAGCACAGAACAATGCCGTGCCTCCGCGCTGCCGGGGAGCTAGATCCCTTGCTTGTTGTTCTGCTCTCCTCAACATATGGCTTCCGACTTGTGATCCACGATAGTGCTTCTTGCTTCCACTTCTGTCTAGCCAGTGAGGAGGGGAAAAGAGGAAGGAGAAAACATCTCCCTTTCCCTTTAGGCACAGAACTCACAAGTTGCATGCATCACTTCGACTCATACTTCATTGGCCAGAATTTAGTCGCATGGCTGCAAGGGAACTAGAAAATGTAGTCTTTAGCTGGGTAGCCATGGGCCCAGCTTAAACTGAGGCTAAAGGAAGAGAGAATGGACAACTGGAGATACTAGCAGTCTGAACCTCAGATTCCATGTAGTGGTTTCATTAGTAACTATTCTTTAGAAAGAGTTTCTAGATGGATGGGTATTTCCAGTTTAAGTTCCATTTTGAGCCAAACTCTGGGGATTTCCTTCACCTATGTGCTGCCCTCACATAAGTCCGTAACAGGTATAACCAGGCCCAACAGGCCTAGTCTGGACACAAGGTGAAGGTGAATGACTTATATGAGGGCATGGTCCAACCATGCAGAATATCCTCACACATGCTCTAACGTTCCTATCTTGGACATTTAGACATTGCTTTAGCACAAATGTGTGATAACTTCATTAGGGGGAATGCAGCCAAGCAAATATCTTTTGGCAAGCTTTCTTTGGCAGATAATCACATATGAGCTCTTGGGGGCCGAGAGAGGAGAAAGGAGAAACACAGAAATGCGTCAAGGCCTCACACAGTGGCCTTGGTGGTGCTTGTTTGGGTCACTGAGTGGAAATGTACATACAATTGTCCAGAAAGTGACTGTGTCAAGGGCTTCCTGCCACTTGCACTTTGCTTAGAGCAAAGACAGCTGCCAATTTAATTTCTGGTTGAGTGGGAATGCTTGGTGTTTCTGAAAGGTTAAGAAAACCCTTCACAAAGACTATGAGATCACCTAATTCCAGAAGGGCTTGGCTTTGCCTAGTAGTAAATCTTAAATAATTCCAGAAAATGTAGAAATGAGAATACATGGACATTTTAATAAAATTAAATGTAGCTGTCACATAAACATTTATTCCCAGGCCATAATTACTGAGTTACAATAAAAACTTACTTAGACTCTAGGTTCTTTCTTGGGAACCAGGGTCTGGTCAATATTTGCCTTCTCAGGGCTGCCCTGATATGTACCGAGGAGGAAGGATGGCTAGCGAAGCTCTTTCCATGGGAATACCTAACCGTGAGGCTAAGGGTCCTCACATTAAAAAGAGGATTCCGGAATATCCCATATGTATTAAGAATTCCTCCAAGCAACTAGGTGACTAGGTTCCAACTGACCCTCATGCGCACAAAGATAAGATTTTTCTTCAGAAGTCACTAATAACCATCATCAACAGTCTCACCTGATCTAAACCCCAAAGGCTTTTTTACAAGTACCACCTAATAAATAAATTTAATGTTTAGTAACTCAATTTTAAAAAATATAATAGTCCAAAAATATGTCAGCTTTATAAAAACAATACATCAGGGAGCTGTGATAAAACTAAAACAGAAAATTCACTGAGCATTAGTAATGGGAAAAAAGGTTCAGTTTGAAAGAAAAGAGCATACATTTAAGAACATTTCTATGAAGTGCAATTAATCTTATTAAGTAATTTCAGTGAGCTGGAAGTGTTCAATTTAGATAGGAAAAGTTTGATCCACTTGAAAAACGATGGTAATTAAAAGACGAAGATAAAAATGTGGTCTCAAGATACTGATAACAGCTATAGTTAAGAACATGTCATTTGATTTAAAACAATGAAATTTTTTAAAAGGCCTAGTGAAAATAGATGTTATGCTTGTTTTTGTTGATAGCCTGCATGATGAGCCTGTCTGTTTCCTGCGTATTTCTTTTCCTAGCAAATAACTTGGGAAATGAGCTGGCTAGGTAGAACAATCGTGCTTTTAAAGTATTAAATTTAATTTTTAGTAAATAAAGGCAATAAATAAAAAGTCTGGAAAGTTAAAAAATGATCACTCATAACATCATGACCATATTTTAATATTTTCCTTTCTATTTCTTAAACGTATTAGTTTTTCAATTCATCCATATAGCAGTGAACAATACAAACTAGAAAGAAGAAAATCCCTGTCCTCATGGAACTTACATTAGTGAGGGGAGACAGCAAATAAATGAGTAAATTATGAAAATATTTTTGTAGGTGATAAGTGCAGTGGAGGAAATAAAAAGGGCAGCTCTGTGTGATTTTAATAGAATAATCAGAGTGAGGTTCAGTGAGAAGGTGGCTTCTGACCCAGGGCAAGAAGCAGATGGAGACAGGCGAGTGAGCAGTGAGGCTGTCTGTGGACTGATCGAAGTCCCAGTCAGAGGAGCCCAAGACTGATGGAGCCCTGAGGCAGAGGTGTCAAACTCATTTTTACAGGGGGCCACATCAGCTTCTAGGTTGCCTTCAAAGGGCCGAAATAATTTTAGAACTGTATATTTATAACTACTCCTTTACTGTTAAGGAGTTGAAATTACATTCGACCCTTTGAAGGCAACCTCCGGGCTGAAATGACCCTAGTGAAAATGAGTTTGACACTCCTGCCCTGGGGGGAAGCTTGCCTGGTAGGTCTGAGGGGTTCCCACACCACCTGGGCAAGCACGAGGTTCTCTGTGTCGGGCCTCCCAGCAGCTACAGTGACCCAGGAGCCCCCCTCACTTACTGTGCTTCGTTTATTCTAATCTAACACTCCATGTTAAGACACAGTTTTTGTTAAGACAGTGTACACAAGCATAGTATCTAGTCAGTTTCTATTATAAGTGGAAACTTTAAAAAAAATTACAGTTTTTTAAAAAATTGGTCATTGTTGATATATAGGAACACTATTAACTTTAGAATATTCACTTTGTATGTAATCACTTCATTGAAGTTTTTAAATTCTCATAGTTTTGCAGTTGATTATTTTGTTACTTCTAGGCTTAAAATTACACCATCTACAAGGTGTAATAATTTTATCTTTCTCCTTTCTGTACCTATGCGTCTAGTTTTTGTTCGCGACCTCATGTTATGCACAAAAACTACCTAAAATACCAACTATATAGTAATCATAGTATTGGGCTCTTTTACTTTGTTCTGGGACTGTTTCTAGAAGTTGCCCTTAAGTACGATTTAAACTACGTAGTCTTCATCATTGACAGAAAGCGTCCTCACATATTTCCATCTGCGAATTTATTAGGAACAGGTACTGATGTTGATTAAATTCCTTTTTCACTATCTATTTAGATGATTATTTTTAAAAGTTCAATCCCATTGATGTGATGTGCCAATATTTAAGCACCTTTTTTTTTTAAGATTTTATTTATTTATTTTCAGAGAGAGGAGAAGGGAGGGAGGAAGAGCAATGTATGGTTGCCTCTCACATGGCCCTCACTGGGGACCTGGCCCGCAACCCAGGCATGTGCCTTGACTGGGAATCGAACCGGGACCCTCTGGTTCCCAGCCCGCGCTCAATCCAGTGAGCTACACCAGCTGGGCTTTAAGTACCTTCTAAAACTGAACTTTCCTTCCATTCTTGAGAATATTTTAGTCATGAGAGAGCTTACGATGTAGTGTTGCATTAGTCGCTGGTATTCCACGTAAGACGTTCACATCTGTGTTGATGCCCTAGTTTTCTTTGGGAAGCAAGGCTGTAAGCAGCATATTAAACGAGTGTAATTTTTATAGGACCCCAGACCAAAGTCAACATAAGACGGAAGCAGCATTAGTGAAGAACACGTTCACTGTGTTGCAGCAAGAACCATCTGATTCAGAGTGGCCCCAGGGGACGGAGTGAGAAATGAGGCTGCGCTCTCCCCAGCGTGGGTCAGGCGCTGCGATGTCCGATCTCGGGCATCGGCTCTGCCGCCGTCGGCTGGAGCAGAGCCTGAGGGGACAGCGTCGCGGAACGACAGAACCTCGTGGTCCGAATTGTGCAGTACTCCATGGTCACTTTTGGGTCTTTGTACTGCAATGGGCATTCGGCGTGGTAATCAGTCGTGCTCCGGCAGGACGCAGCTTCTGGAGAGTTAACTGTAGAACACTGCTTTCTGAGCACGCCTGGGGACGTTCATCATCCATCCAGGGCTTGGTGGCCTGCAGCCTCTGCAGCTTCTACAGACTGACAGAGTTATAATTCCGCTAGCAACAATTCTGGAGTTTCCCCGCATGTGCTTAGAAAATGCTGCCGGAGGGAGAGGCACCTGGAAGCTTTCTCTGAAAAAGTCCCTCCAAGGGAGAGAATTTGTTTTGTGGTCATTTAATAGGTTAAAGCACATTGCTTGCTAAAGTAAGGAAGTAGGAAAAAAGTGAGGGAGGGAGGGACGAATCATTTTTCCCAAATCAGAGTTTTCCATTGGCCCCTGCAATTATCTGTTCAATACTACTGTCAGTTGCAGCTAAGGAATGTATAAAGTATTCCTTACTAAACTCTGTGGAGAGCTATGCTCTCAGCCTGCCTAAGTTCATTTCCTGGGGAACGCCATGTTTTGTATAACAATAACGACATCAGAGAACATATACAAAATCCTAAGAACATTATCTTGTTTAATGTTCATTTCAACCCATGATTCTGTAAATTTATAACAAATTGATAAGTGACTCAGAAACTCAGATGCATCAATTACATTTCCTTAGTCACATGGCAAGTGGGAAAATTTGCATTACGAAGAAAGTTGCAGGGGAATGAGAAAAAAAAAGAAACATCATGTGCTGCACAGCACGGACGGGGGGTGGGGGAAGGTGGAGGAGGGTGTTGGGTATAAACGGTGAGGGAAGGAGACTTGACTAGGGGTGGTGAACACACTACGCAGTGTACAGACGCTGTATTTGGAATCGTGCACCTGAAACCCGTGTAGTTTTGTTAACCAGTGTCACCCCAACAAGTTCAATAAAAAGGAAAAAAACAGTTGCTTGCTGAGAATCAGGTTATATAAATTGTGAGAGGAAAAATTAGATAAATCCAATCTAATGAAAATGTATTGAACATCTAACATGAACCAAGACCATGCTAGACTTGGTGATAAAAGTCTAGACTCAGTGAACAAAGGAGGCAAGAATCTCAAGGTCTCTACTCACCTTTGTGCCCTTTCTCTACCTACCTCTTTGCTATTTCCCCTATCACAGCTTTCCTATGTCTCACTATATTAAAAAAAATTTTTTTTAGTATACTGTGATTGAAAGTTTATAATAGTAAT
Organism: Micronycteris hirsuta; assembly: GCA_004026765.1. Classification (NCBI taxonomy): domain Eukaryota; kingdom Metazoa; phylum Chordata; class Mammalia; order Chiroptera; family Phyllostomidae; genus Micronycteris; species Micronycteris hirsuta. The sequence goes on along the minus strand of PVJI01005377.1, from coordinate 37,781 downwards.
AACAACAACAACAATAGAAATAATTGCTAATATTTGTTGACCCTGTACTTTGGGCCAGTCACTGTTTTAAATGTATTAACTCTTTTACCCCCAACAACCCACTGAAGTCCAACTACTGTACAACATTGTCACTTGCTCAAGTTCACACCAATGGAAGTGCCAGAGCCAGAGTTTAAATTTGATCTCAATTTTTCTGGCCACTAGAGCCTGAGCCAGACCCCAGCAATCTGTGTGCTGTAAGAATCTGCTGTACGGTTTGTGGAAAGAATGCAGAGCAAAGGTCATGCAGCCAGACCATAATGATGCTGTTTTCACTTCTGGACTCTACAGTAAGCAAGTAACGAAAAAATTGACTTAAACCAGAAAAAAAATAACAGCCAAATTTAAAGATTATGTTATAAAGATTTAGGTTTGTGGGGAAAAACACCCCACATTGTTTAGAGCTTGAATTATTTGATATACGGAAAAGTCGGTAGAGGAATGACCTGAGTGTTTTCGAGTATACAAAGAGCTATCTGTAGGGAACGTTTTTGGCTAGTGATTAGCCCTTTCTGGAAGAAGAAATAGACATCTTTAACGAGAAGAGTTAGATAAGATCTGAGATAATACACACTGACAGTCAAGAGAGAACCACTGGAAAATCTGCAAAGGGACATAGGGGAATTCATGAGATTTAGAGAGAGGCATGAATTCCAGATGGTTAAAGTGTCATTCTGTCAAAGATTTGGATAAGTGAGTGGTTTACAGTGTTCTCTGCGCAGCTCTAGCAGTTAATTTACTCTCTCAATCTTCACTGAGTATCTCCCATTTGCCAGTTACTGTGCAAGCTGCCTGATTACAATGGCAACAGGAAATGGATGTGGGTTCAGCCTTTGTGGAATTTACAGTCTAATGGGGCAGATGGATTAAAAAATTTCCATCACCTTCTAATAAATAGAAAACTGCTTGACTAGAAATCTTGATGGCATCCTCCTCCTTCCTTGACCCCAATATCCCCCTTCTGTTTGCTCAACCAAGCTAGAAGCCCAGCTCTGTTCACAGCCTCAGAGGAGGCAGGGCTGAACGCTTCCAAAGCTGGCTGCTTTTGTAAAACAAAAACACAAATCTTCGAGGTATAAAGATTCTCTAGGGCAGAGGAAGTACAGTAGACCCTTGAACAACAGAGGTTAGAGCTGCACACAGGTCCACGTCTACTCAAATTTTTTTCAATGAATATGAAAATGTACTTAATTTTCCTTGTGATTTTCTCAATAACATTTTCTTTTCTCTAGCTTACTTTATTGTAATACAGCATATAGGACATATAACATAAAAAATGTGTGTTTATGTTATTGGTAAGGCTTTTGACAACTACTAATGGTAGATTGTCAGTAGTATCAACATAAGAAACACTCAAACCTGTGGAGAATTTATGAGTTTATTTGCCCCAAACTGATGACCAGTGCCGGGAAGCAAAATCTCAACAGACTGAGAAATGTTCCAGAGAATGGCAGTCTAGCACCTCATTTTATACATCACAATCAAAAGAGGTGTAAGGGGGTTACAGAAAATCCACTGGTAATGGATTGGGGAGGTGGGAGAAAGCAAAGTGGAGGGTTGTAATCTCTGGGACTGGATAAAAAGTAAAATGATAGACACATGTTACATAATTAACAGTCAACAATTAGCATGATAACAATGACAATGAGGGCATCTGTGGTCGTGCTTTGAGGGAAGTGGGGGGGCGGGGTCCAGAGAAAGGAAATTTGACATTCCAAAGGTATGTTACTGTAAATGCAAAAAGACAACAGGCAGGCTCAGGTAAAGTAAAGATGGACCTTTGTTTGGGAAAAATACCAGCCTAGGACATGCCATGAACTGCTTTTAGTTAGAAGTTTTAATTTCAGACCATCCTATGTGGTTACTTTAGGTCTCCAAGTGTGTAAGTCTGCCACGCAGGCCTCCCCTGAGCTTGTCTGGTTTTTCACGTGGCCTCTTTTCTTCCACACACCCCCCTTTTGGTCATAAATCAGTCCAAAGGATACACTGATGACCAACATCTCGGTTGGATAACGAGGTCCCGTGGTGCTGGGAAGGCTCATTCCTAGGGTGTCTCCGTGTCAGCGTTTGCCTTGCTGAACAATGAGCCGTTGGGGATGGGGCAAGACTGTAACCTTAGATGGAAGTGTAAGCCGAATTTTTTATTTTCCTCCTGTAAATGGGTGCAGTCAGAGCCCATGGGCCTTTATTAAGAAAAGCACTCTGGATTATTTCTAACCTATCAGCTATCACAATCCAGGCTTTGTTGCTTTTCAGTATTTTGCATAATATAACATTCATTTATAGGGTGAGGGCACACTATATACCTCTTTAGTTTTCGTAATCTTACCATGAGCTAGGTTTCTATTTAGTATGGTCCATTTACTTCTCATTAGAAGTACTCAGATGCTGTTATTAATCTGATTTCTGCTAGCTGTGCAACTGGAAGCTATAACCTTAAGTTTTCCTCGGGGCCAAGGCTGTGAAAACACAACATTTTAAATTACAATGTCCATCTAAAACACTTCAGAAGCCAGGAGGACTGGAAGAGTCCTATAAATAAATTTGCTGTGTCTCAGCAGCAATTATAGACAGCCATTTTCACCTTTTATCTGAATTAATATAGTTAGTCGTCTTTGGTGAGTTAGGAGGTAAGCACATTCAGAACAGACTATCTCCTTTTAACTTTTCCTAAAACTTGTACTCATCTCTTTCCTTGCTTTTGCAATGACATTTCTTCTGAGTTTCAAAACAGAAACCATAAAAAGAGAATTATTGATAATAAAAAAGGTATTTTATATACCTTTAGCAGTTAACAGTTGGGCTGTATATACAAGGTTTGAGAAAAGTCTAAAGAACAAGTACAATTATTATTACTATTATTATTAGCAGACAAGTAAAGACAAGCAATAAAGTCTAACATTATTTGTAGGTATACAGGCCTTGCCCATGTTTTGAGATAGCTGTCTATCCCTGGGGTCGGTGGCTTCCAATCCTCGGGAGTCTTTGATCTCCACTGCAGGTGGAGGCAAGTGTCAGAGACTGGGCCAGATGTCCCTTTGTAGTTAGGCCCCTGATAAGGTCCCTTCCAACAATGAAAAGAGTTTTTAATTAATGTCTTTTCCAGTGGACAAAAATCTCCTGGTTGTAAGTTGTGGTCTTTGAAGTCTTCAGCTTCATCTACTAATAAATTAGAAATGCTGGAAATGTTACTAATTTACTAGTTCCTATAAGCTGGTTAATGAGGCCTTGATAATAATGCAGAACGTCTCCTTTTAGTACAGTTGACTCATATGTCCCTTCATCCAGATTCATAGGGTGGCCGGTGACTGTCATAAGAAGAAAGGCTATGTTTACCATAGATTTCAGGTTGAAGAGTACTATAAGGAGGGCTTTTGGCCAAGGGAGATTAAAAGCTTCTGAAAATTTGCCTTGTTGAGTTTTAATTGTATCAGTTGCATGTTTTACCAATCCAGAGAACTGGGGATGATAGACAAGATGAAAATACTATGGAAAAGGCCGAACCTTACAAATGGATTGCATCATTTTTCCGGTAAAATGAGGCCTTCAGTCACTGACTCAGAGGGAATTCCTCCAATTGGGAATTAATTAATTATTGGGAATTAATTAATATATTTTAATATTAATTAAATATCTTAATCAATTAAACACCTATCATTAAAGGTGTTGCTTTCCTGTAAGGGAATGCCTCAACCGATACAAAATCATGACTAATACATTTTTGGGTATTATTAAGATGGCGATGAAGCAGAGAGATCTGATTAAGATAACTCAGCTCACTGGGGAGAGGTAAGGGGGGGCAATAGGAGGAGTTTGCTGAGGCAACTGTGGGCGGCCTAGGACGGGATTGCCTGAGAAGCTGAGTGCCTCCAGAGCCAGTGGAATTTAAAACAGGGCTGGCTCTCTGGCTCAGGGAGAGCTTTCTGGCTCCTGAGCTGGTTCTTTCTCAGGCTTGCTCTCAGGCTGGCCTTCCTCAAGGATGCCGGGATGATCGTGCTACAGCTGCCTGTGTTTCCCAAGATGGTGTTTTGGATGGGAAGGAACTCTCAACACAGCCTAGGATCAGGCTGGCCTGGCAGAGGGTGGCAGGTTTATTCCTTGGGTGTTCCAGAGGGAACAGGCTCTGAGGCAGAAGCCTGCCATTCTTCCAAAATTGTGTGGGTTTTGTATATTATATTATTTTTAGTTTGCAAACTAACCCTACAGACACAAGATGACAAGACAGCTAGGAGAACTCAGGTGTTAGAGATTAACCTTACTTGATAGGCTTCCATGATTAAAGCCGTGACCTGATAGGCTTAAGTAACTGCTTTCAAAGAAAGACACCTTTCCTTTGTCACCAAACCTTTGACTCTGGAATTTTTGCCTAGAGGGAGTGTGGCAGTAGGCAGCACAGCCCCGAGTTCTGTTTGGTAACAACAGCACTTGGATAAAATTCAATTATCATACCTTAAATGGATCTAAGGGAAGTGAAAAATATTCATAGGACCCATGGGATGATTTTCCTGGGCTATGTTTTGGACAGAACATTTGCTGTATACATTATGAACTACAATAGGAGGTTTCTAATAATATTGTTTACTCCATGAAATTATCTTTAAAGACTCTAATTTTGGCTCATGTGCATGTACATGTACATTATAGATAATTAAGCTCCCATAGGTAAGAGTGGTTTCTGATTGGGTCCAAGCTCTGTGTGTTTGCCTGGGACAAAGCTTCTCCCTTTGGTTGTCACATTCTTTTTCCCTCTGCAGCTGTCCCTCGGAACTATAAAAGAGAGCCTTTTATTGATTTAGTGGAAAGCAAGGAGCATTCTCAGCTCTGGACAATCTGGCTGTTTAATGCTGCCTGTCCAGCTGCAGCATCAGCTTTAGAAAGCCGAAATTTTGGAATTTTGATAAGTGCCAATTGTTTCAATTTCTATATAACATCTAATAATCTTGCAACCTCCTTTCCATTCTTTTTTTAAAAGATTTTATTTATTTATTTTTAGACAGAGGAGAAGGGAGGGACAAAGAGAGGGAGAAATAGCAATGTATGGTTGTCTCTCACATGGCCCCCACTGGGGACCTGGCCTGCAACCCAGGCATATCCCCCGACTGGGAATCGAACCGGGACCCTTTGGTTCCCAGCCCATGCTCAACCCACTGAGCTACACCAGCCAGAGCCTCCTTTCCATTCTTTATGGGCTGCTCTCAGAAAATTAAGAAGCCTTGCTTCTCCAACAATATTCTAAAGTTGTCAGCCACACCGAAGGCATAGCTATTACCTGTGTAAATGTTGGCTATTTGATCTTTGGTCGATTGACAAACTCAAGTTAAAAAATTAATTAGGGTTTAAATCTGCATCAGAGAGACATCACCAGACTCTACGCCCTAGTCTTTATCTAGAGGACTTCAAGATGGTGGCGAGATAGGTGGGAGCGGAGTCCACTTCCCCCTGCCCACTGGTGAAACACCTAGCCGATCTTCTGAGGAGCAGAGCGAACAGCCAACAGTATTCCAGCATGTATGAAGATTGGAAACCAAAATTATAGGGGACATTGAATGATCGGATGGTAAGGAGAGTGCTTTGGGACAATAAGGTCCCCAGGACCAGAGCGGGGACAAGGGGGGCCTGCAGCCACAGGCCCAGGGTGCTGGGTCTCCTGCAAGATTCTTGGGAGAGAGCCAGGCTGGGCTGTGTGAGAGGCCAGGTGCTTGTCTGGACCAGTGGGCTTAAATAGGAAGAATTCTTCAAAAAGAAAAAGAAAAAAAAAGAGGCATTCCGAGGCTGTTTGGGAATTCTCCGCAGCAGCCTTCCACCTCCTACGCCCCTGCCCTCCACAGCCCGGGTTGGAGGCCCAGGGTGGCTGCCCACACACACTCCAGAAACACCGGGGCGGTGCACACAGGTCTGCAGAACTCACACCCGGGGATCCTGGGACAAAGCGCCTCCCACCCAGCCCCTGAGCCCAGAGCCCTGCAGGGCCAACTGGCCCTGTAGGAAAAAGGTGGAAGCACCCTGCAGAGGGGAGCTGCGGTCAGAAGAAAGACCTGACTCAGTGCAGGGATAAACTACCCGAAAGGGGCGCTGAGAGTCCCTAGCATCTAGATGAGCAAAGAGCAAGAAGGGGGTGTGTGAGTTGCCCCTAATTGATGCACCTCAAGGACAGCACAACTGGTGGACTAAAGGCCTAGGCTGGGCCCAGAAGGGCACCTAGGAACTGGGCTGGAGGCTGGACAACAGGGAAGAGTGCATCTCAGTAAGGGAGAAAAGCAAAACCGGTACCTTTCCAGCCAGGAAGACCAGAAGAACAGGCCTGACTGGTTTAAAGGCAGCAAGGGCTTTTTTTTTTTAATTCCTTCTTAGTTTCTGTCCTTCTTTCTTTTTTTATTCCTTCTTCCTCCCTTTCCTTTACTATTCCTTGTTCCTTCCTTCTTTTATTTACTTATTAATTTAAAAACTTTTCTTTTAATTCTTTCTTCCTTTCTTTCCTTTCTTTCATATTCCTTCTTTCTTCCTTCCTTTCCTTTTTTATTCCTTTTTCCTTCCTTCTTATTTTTTAATTCTTTCTTACTATCTTTCCTTCTCTCTTTTTTTCTTCACTCCTTCCTTTCTTTCCTTTTTTATTCCTTCTCCCTTCCTCCCTTCCCTTTCTTTTTTTTCCCTCTTCTTTTCCCACAGGTGAGACATTAAAGCCTGGAGGTGTGAAAACACCAGAGTTACACCCAAACAGTGGTCATCCCAAAAAACAGAGATAGTGAGACAAATTTCACTCACTTTGCTACTCCAGAGAACTTGCAAGGTGAGAGCGGTGAACACCAGTACACCTGCTGGAAGACGAAATCCACCAACAAAGGAACCACCAACAGAAAACAACAGAAGAAGGTAAAAGAGGAAGTGAAACCCACACTAACCTCAATCCAGGACTGACCTGGAAATACAACCAATTGGTGGAGAAATTACCCACAACAAACAACTGAACAAGAGTGAGAGAGAAGCCTCAAAACCTTGTTCACATAGAAGAATCAGCTTCAACACAACCTGTCAACACCTGCACAACAGAATATGAGGTGTGGTGGATGGAGTGACCTCAGTTGACCAGCTGGAGGAAAAGACCCACCAAAGAAAGACCCAACAACAATCAAAACCCAAAGACATACAGAGAGCCAACATAAACGACAGTCCAAGACCAGCGAGCTCAGGAGATTAAGGAGATTGCGCTACTGAATCTCACAGGTATTCTACCACAGAAGTTCATACCATAAACACAGAGAGTCAGAACAGATCAATATAAGAAACAGAGGCTAACAAGAAGAGTCCCACAAACAATGGGAAGACACAGAGACAATCCCCAAATGAAAGGAAAAGAGGAAGCCCCAGAAAGAATGATAAATGAAACAGAGGCAAGTCAACTAGCAGATATTGAGTTCAAAGCATTGGTTATCAGGAAGCTAAATGAACTTCCAGATAATTATTTACCAGAAACTAAAGGGAAACTACAATGAACTCACTGCAAACTATATCAACATGAAAAAGGAAATAGAAACTATCCAAAAGGGCCAAGAGGAAATGAAGAATACAATATCTGAACTGAAGAACACAATAGAAGGAATCAAAAGCAGGCTTTATGAAGCAGAGGATTGGGTCAGTGAGCTAGAGGACAAGGTAGAAAAAAACACCCAGAAAGAGCAAGAAAAGGAAAAGAGGCTCAGAAAGAATGAAGAGGGATTAAGGGAAATTCAGGACAACATGAAACATAATAATATCCATATAATAGAGATACCAGAAGGAGAAGAAGAGCGAGGGATAGAAAACCTGTTTGAAAAAGTAATGATGGAAAACTTCCCTAATGTGATGAGAGAAAAAGTCACACAAATCCAGGAAACACAGAGTGTCCCAATCAAGAGGAACACAAAGAGGCCCACTTCAAGGCACATCATAATTAAAATGGCAAAATTCCAAGACAGAGAATCTTAAAGGCAGCAAGGGAGAAATAGGAAGTAACATACAAGGGAGCCCCGATAAGGTAAGCAGATGACTTCTCAATGGAAACACTCCAAGCCAGAAGAGAATGGCAAGAAATATTCCAAGTAATGACAACCAGAGGCCTGCAACCAAGGCTACTGTACCCAGCAAGACTCTCAATCAAGATAGAAGGCCAAGTAAGGAGCTTCCCAGACAAAAGAAGTCTAAAAGAATACACCTCCACCAAGCCAGCTCTGCAAGAGTTGCTAAAGGGACTGATTTAAGGAAAGGAAGGAAAAGAGAGAGAGAGGGGAATACAGGTACAAAAAACTGGCAACGAATAACTAAGTATCAATAATAACCTTAAATGTAAATGGATTAAATGCTCCAATCAAAAGACAAAGAATAACTGAATGGATAAGAAAGCATGACCCACACATATGCTGCCAACAAGAGACCTACCTCAGGACAAAAGACCTACACAGACTGAAAGTGAAGGGCTAGAAACAAATTTTCCAAGCAAACATACGGAAAAAAAAAAAAAAAAAACCCAGGGTAGCAATACTCATATCAGACAAAATAGACTTCAAAAAAAGGGCCATAAAGAAAGACCCAGAAGGACACTTCATAATACTCAAAGGAAGAATCCAGCAAGAAGACATAAACATGTAAATATACATGCACCTAACACAGGAACACCCAAATACATAAAGAAAATCTTGGAGGACTTCAAGAAAGATATTGACAGCAACACAATTATAGTAGGACATTTTAACACCCCACTGTCAAAAATGGACAGATCTTCCAAACAAAATATCAACAAAGATATTGTGGCATTGAACAATGCCCTAGATGAAATGGATTTAACTGATATGTATGTAGACTTTCACCCCAAAGAAGCTAAATACACATTGTTTTCAAATGCACATGGAATATTTTCAAAGATAGACCACATGATAGGACACAAAACAAGCCTCAACAAATTCAAGAAAATTGAAATCATATCAAGCATTTTCTCTAACTACAAGGGACTGAAACTAGAAACCAACCCCAAGGAAAAAACCCCAAAACACTCAAACTCATGGAGATTGAATAGCATGCTATTATACAATGAATGGGTCAAGAATGAGATTAGGGAAGAAATCAGAAAGTTTCTGGAAACAAATGAAAATGAACTTACAAAAACCCAAAACTTATGGGACACAGCGAAGGCAGTCCTGAGAGGGAAGTTCATAGCAATACAGACCTACCTAAAAAAGAAAGAAACATTTCAAAAAAGCAACCTAACCCTATGCCTACAAGAACTCAAGGAACAGCAACAAAGACAGCCCAGAGCAAGTAGAAGGGAGGAAATAACCAAGATCAGATCAGAATTAAATGACATAGAGACTAAAAGCACAATTCTAAGGACCAGTGAAACCAGGAGCCGGTTCTTTGAAAAGATAAACAAAATCGACAAGCCTTTAAGCAGGCTCATGAAGAAAAAAAGGGAGAGGACCCAAATAAACACAATCAGAAATTAAAGAGGAGAGATTACAACTGATACCATAAAAATACAAAGGATTGTAAGAAATTACTACAAAGAACTGTATGCCAAGAAATCTGAAAACCTAGGTGAAATGGACAAATTTCTAGAAAAATAAGGTCTTCCAAAACTCAATGAAGAAGAAGCAGAAAGCCTGAACCAACCAATAACAGCAGATGAAATTGAAGCAGTAGTCAAAAAACTCCCAACACACAAAAGCCCTGGATGGTTTCACAGGAGAATTCTACAAAGCATTTAAGGAAGAGCTAACCCCTATCCTTCAAAGACTATTCCAAAAAATCCAAAATGATGGAAGACTCCCAAACCCTTTTTATGAAGCCAGCATCATCCTAATCCCAAAACCAGATAAAGACACAACAAAGAAAGAAAACTTCAGGCCAATATCTCTGATGAACATAGACGCTAAAATCTTCAACAAAATATTGGCAAACTGCATCCAGCGATACATTAAAAAGATCATACACCATGACCAGGTGGGATTCATCCCAGGGATGCAAGGATGGTACAATATTTCCAAATCAAAAAACATAATACATCACATAAACAAAAGCAAAGACAAAAACTGCAGGATCATATCAATAGATGTGGAAAAAGTATTCAATAAGGTACAGCACCCATTTATGATAAAAACACTCAGCAAAGTGGTGATAGAGGGAGCATTCCTCAACATAATAAAGACCATCTATGAGAGACCTACAGCCAACATCATACTCAATGGACAAAAACTAAAATCTTTCCCACTCAGATCAGGAACAAGACAAGGTTGTCCACTCTCACCACTTCTAGTCAACATAGTATTGGAAGTTTTACCAATAGCAATCAGACAAGAAAAGGAAATAAAAGGCATCCAAATCGGAAAGGAGGAAACAAAACTGTCATTGTTTGCAGATGACATGATAGTGTACACAGAAAGTCCTATAGACTCTGCTAAAAAACCACTCGACCTAATAAATCAATTTGGCAAAACAGCGGGATACAAAGTCAATATCCAGAAATCAAAGGCATTTTTGTATACCAACAGTGAAACATCAGAAGCAGAAATCAGGGGAAAAATCCCATTTGATATAGCAACAAGAAAAATAAAATACCTAGGAGTAAACCTAACCAAGGAGGTAAAAGACCTGTACTCAGATAACTACACAACACTGAAGAAAGAAATCATGGAAGACACAAACAAATGGAAACATATACCATGCTCATGGAATGGAAAATCAACAGCATCAAAATGTCCATACTCCCCAAAGCAATTTATAGATTCAATGCAATCCCTATCAAAGTACCAATGGCATATTTCACAGATATAGAAGAAACACTTCGAAAACTTATATGGAACCATGAACGACCACAAATATCTGCGGCAATTTTGAGAAAGAAGAGCAATTTTTTGAGAAAGGAGGGATCACAATACCTGATATCAAACTGTATTACAAGGCCACTGTAATCAAAACAGCCTGGTACTGGCATAAAAACAGACACATAGACCAATGGAACAGAACAGAGAGCCCAGAAATAAACCCAAGTCTCTACAGCCAATTAATTTTTGGCAAAGGGGACAGCAGCATAAAATGGAGTAAAAATAGCCTCTTCAACAAATGGTGTTGGGAAATCTGGACAGCTATAAGCAAAAAAATGAAACTCCAGCACCAACTTACACCATACACAAAAATAAATTCAAGGTGGATAAAAGACTTAAATATAAGTTGTGACACCATAAAAGTCCTAGAGGAAAACATTGGCAGGAAAATCTCAGACATTCCACAGAGCAATATCTTCACTGATATGTCCCCTAGAGCAAGAGACATAAAGGTAAAAATAAACAAATGGGACCTCATCAAAATAAAAAGCTTCTGCATGACTAAAGAAAATAGTATTAAAATAAAAAGAGAACCAACTATATGGGAAAACATATTTGCCAATGATACCTCAGACAAGGGTTTGATCTTCAAAATATATAAAGAACTCACACGACTTCACTCCAAGAAGACAAAAAACCCAATTAAAAAATGGGCAAAAGACTTGAACAGACACTTCTCCAAGGAGGACATACAGAGGGCCCAGAGACATATGAAAAGATGCTCAGCATCACTAGCCATCAAATAGATGCAAATTAAAACCACAATGAGATACCACTTCACACTGGTCAGAATGGCCATTATAAACAAAGTAACAGACAAGTGTTGGAGGGGATGTGGAGAAAAGGGACCCCTAGTGCACTGTTGGTGGGAATGCAGACTGGTGAAGCCACTGTGGAAAACAGTATGGAATTTCCTCAGAAAACTAAAAATGGAGCTGCCTTTTGACCCAACAATTCTACTGCTGGGGTTATACCCTAAGAGCCCTGAAACACCAATCCAAAAGAATCTATGCACCCCAATGTTCATAGCAGCACAATTTACAATAGCCAAGTGCTGGAAGCAGCCTAAGTGCCCATCAGCAAATGAGTGGATCAAGAAACTATGGTACGTTTACACAATGGAATTCTAAGCAGCAGAGAGAAAGAAGGGTCTTATAACCTTTGAGACAGCATGGATGGAACTGGAGAGCATTATGCTAAGTGAAATAAGCCAGGCAGTGAGGGACAAATACTATATGATCTCCTTTAACTGGAACATAATCAAGAGAAGAAAAAAGCAAGCAAAACATAACCAGAGACATTGAAATTAAGAACAGTCTAACAATAGCCGGGGCGGGGGAGGGGACAATGGGGAGAAGGGTTTTCAGGAGCCACTATGGAGGACACATGGACAGAACCAAAGGGAAGGAGGGAGGCAGGGAAGGGAGGTGGGGTTGGAGGGTGTGGAGGAAGGGGAGGGGAGAGGATGCAGACAACTGTAATTGAACAACAATAAAGTAATTATTAAAGAAAAAGCAAGCAAAATATAACCAGAGACATTGAAATTAAGAACTATCTAACAGTAGCCAGAGGGGAGGGGGAGGGGATCGTGGGGAGAAGGGTTTTCAGGAACTGCTAGAAAGGACACAGATACAAAACCAAGGGGGAGGGTGGAAGCAAGGGAGGGAGATGGGTTTGGATGGGGCAGGGAGGGCAGGGGAGGGCAGAAAATGCAGACAACTGTAATTGAACAACAATAATTTAAAAATTAAAAAACAATAAAAAAAGAAAAAACAGTAAAAAAAATTAATTAGTGTTGTTGGGAAGAAATCGTTCAGGTAAATGAGAACTTTCAATTATGTCCACTAGGGAAGTTACTACATATCCAGCTTGGTAACATTCCTGTTTACCTTTCAAAGATCCTTTTGTAAACTAAATTAAGTCAGTATTATCAAGGAGTTTCCTATAAACCATTCCTAGGAACAAGAAGGTGGTCAGGTCAAATTGATTTTAATAAGACATATAGGGGCTGGGCCATTAATAAAATTTTGGAATTCAACTATGACAATATCCGGTCGAACCCAGGAATCCTCTAAGCTGATTTCTTGTTCTGGGAAGAGGAAAAGACAAGATTCCTCTGATGCTTTCAGGGTTAATTAGTAGCCCATCTTTACATATCAGATAACCAAAGTATTTTACCTCTGGTAAACAGAGTCAGAGCTTGCCCTTTTGGGAGTGTAGTGATTTCCTATACCAACTAAATCATTCACATATTGGATCAGAGTGGAATCCCTAGGAAATTTAACACCATTCAAATCAGCTTTCAGTATCTAAGACAACAGATTGGACTCTCCTGTATATACGTGGGGCATTACTGTCCAACTAAATTTGTAATCTTCCCGTGTGAAAGCAAAGAGGTACAAATAGAACATAGTTATTATTACTGTCATTAGTTCGGCAAAACTTCCCATGTAACTTCAAGCATCTCAAGTAGGCCTAATTATTTTAAAAACTTTTCATTTATGAGGAGAGAATAAATCCTTAAGGTAGCCCAGGGCTCATTGGAATGACTCAAAGTTATTTCTCAGTTAAAAGAGTCTCTTAAAATTTAAACCTTGGAAGTTTTGTCAAATATACTTAACCAGCCCTGGCTGTTGTAGCTCAGTGGATTGAGTGTGGGCCTGCGAACCAAGTGTCGCTGGTTCGATTCCCAGTCAGGGCACATGCCTGGGTTGCAGGCCAGGTCTCCAGTTGGAGGCACGTGAGAGGCAACCACACATTGATGTTTCTCTCCCTTTCTCCCTTCCTTCCCCTCTGTCTAAAAATAAATAAAATCTTTAAAAAAAAAATATATATATATACACATATATACTTAACCAAAATACCATAATATAAAACTTTTTTGTAGTTCTAGGTAAAACCAACACATTTTATGATAATAGCTCTAAAATACATTAATCAAACTTAAACCAGTTTTAATATTAAATACTTTGTCCAGGCCACAGGATCCTGCTTAATTTATTTAAGCATTTAATTCCATCAGACCAATAAATATTACATCCAATAATGCTATCTGGAGGCAGGAAAAAAAAACCTCACTGCACGTAATGTACAGACGAACACATATTTCATCAAAATCATACTTGCCAAGACTATATACATAATCTGAATTACTAATTTTTTTTGCAGAGAAGGCAAGGGCAACTTTAGCCATTTAAGGCTTTAGCTTAAGTTTGCAAACTTAAATCTTCATAAATTTCTACAATCTTCAGAGCCTTCTACAAAATACAACTTTTCTATTTTCACAAACCTTTTTATCCATTCACTAATAACCATCTTTAGAACTTACTCTCTTCCTTTTTCCTCAAAAGTAATTTTATCTCATGCCCTCTATTATCAAAACCATACAATTTATTTCCAACTTAATTTGAATTTTTAACTTTTATAAACCTCAATTTCCAATGATAACCTAAAGAAGCAGCCTGAATTCCCTAGTTGGACTTTTATGAATGCATTTCATAACCTGTACAAACATAGGCATCTTGTCAAACACACTTACTTTCAAGAAACACACCTCTGACAAAGACATTGATTAATGATACACTCAGCAACAGTTCCAAACCCACTCACAGCCTCTCTGCAATAAAAGCAGGTAAGCCCAAGACTTGTCCAGCAATCATTGTTTCAGTACTTAACATTATTTCAAAATGTCTGGATATTCAATAATTTTTATCAAATTACCAATAGCTAAAACAAGTTACATTGATTTGCTCACATATGGCTAAGCCTTTTTTTTAACCTTTTCATTAAGATTTACCTTCCAAAAATGTGTATTTTAAAAGATAGTCTAGATAAGAGTTCTTGGAGACCAGGTATTTACATTTCAAAGACAGACTTTGTTTTCAGAGTTGTAGAAGGGAGGAATGGGGTGTTGGCACTTATTAGCTTCAGAAGCCTTCTTTAGCTCAGAGACGGTCTTTAAAATTTTGTATTAACTTATTTTTAAAAGAATTTATCTGTGCTTCTGATACAGAGAGATCTGATTAGGATAACTCAAGATCACCGGAGAAAAGTAGGGAGGGGCCAAAGGAAGAGTTTGCTGAGGCAAGTCTAGGACGGGATTGGCTGAGAAGCAGAATGCCTCCAGAGCCAGTGGGAATAAAAAGAAGTCTCTCTGGCTCCTAAGTTGGCTCTCTGTCAGGCTCAGGGTCATAGTAGGGCTCCAGCTAGCTCTTAGGCTCTTCTTCTTGGAGGACGTCTGGATGATTGTGCTGCAGCTGCCTGCATTTCCCAGCGGACGGTATTTTGTATGGGAAGTAACTCTAGGCACAGCTTAGGATCAGGCTGGCTTGGCAGAGTGTGGCAAATTTATTTATTCTCTGGGTGTTTTGAGATAGAAGCCTGCCATTCTTCCAAAATTATGCAGCTTTTGTATATTAGGTTGTTTTTAGTTTGAAAACTAACTCTATAGAAACAAGATAACTACAAACTGACAGGGAAAAGCTAGTAGAACTCAGGTGTTAGAGTTTAGCCTTAATTGATAGGCTTCCATGATTAAAGCTGCGACTGGATAGGTTTAAGTAACTGCTTTTGAATAGACTCCTTTCTTTTATCACCAAACCTTTGCCTCTGGAATTTTTGCCTAGAGGGCAGTAGGATCCCAAGTGCTGTTTGGTAACACATCCTCCAGAAGATTCTAAAACAGATTTCCACATCAAGATATACTTCCCATTCACTCAGTTTAATTTTAGAGCCAGCATTTTTCTAACTTCGCATGGAAAAAAATAACCCGGGCACAGAAAGAGAACTGCATTTTGGTCATTTTAAGTTGATACCATTTCTAGTTAAACCTTCCCATTTCTGTGATGTAGCAAGTCAATGCTTCCTACCAAGAGTATGCATGAGGGATGGGGTCTGGGAGTTTCCAGCTGTGGAGGCACAATTTCCCATGTCAATTTTAGTTTTATTTTGGGATCTTAAAGTCTGGACAGACTTCTAGGTTTTTTGTGTAGTGGTTAAAAGTGTACTGCTTATGAGTTCAGCTCCACAACACTTCATCCCTCAAGTCATATCAACTCTCTTACGAGCCCCGGTTTCTCTCCCTGGCTGTCCAATACGCTGTGAGGACTTGGAGTGCTAGGTGACCAACCTTTATATGTGCATCCCTGGATGAGTCAATTGTTTAATTACAGTTGAGGTGGAATTCTCTACGGTGCTCTGGTACATCATGGGTGATGCCTCCAGATACCTCCACAAAGATTCTCAGTCGCCTAAGAATACCCAAGATTCGGGCTGGAAGGAGGAGATCCCCCTTGTCTTTGGAGCTGAAAAAGTTCAGGGTCTCATTTTTCTGGCAAAAGGTTTTTGGACAGACTCTCAGAAAGCAATTCCAATTGAAAAACCAAAGTTAGAAAACCAGCCACCCATTTTTCCTCCAGTCCCGCCTTAGCCCGGGTTCTTTCTCACCCTTAAATTTCACTTTCACCTTGAGGACTTAAGACAGCTCAGATAAAGCCAGAGCCTCATACCTTAAAACAGGGAAGTCTGGAATTCCAACTGAAACTCACCCAGGTTCACCCTTTGCAAAATGGGGAGCAGGCAGGGCTCATGCTCCTCTTGCTGGACCCTGGCATGGGGGGCCAGGTCCATGGGGTTGTCTTTGGTGTGTTTCTTTGGAATCCTGCTGACTAGGCTAAGTAAAAGTCAACATACGAAACATTCAAACCTGTAGAGAATTTCTTTATGAGTTTATTGGAGCCAAGCTGTTGACAGTTGCCGGGAAGCAAAATCTAACAGATTGAGAAATGCTCCAGAGAATTGCAGCACCATGTTTTATACATCACAATCAAAAGAGGTGGTTGCAAGGGGGTAACGGGAAGTCCACCGGTGATGGATTGGGGAGGTGGGAGAAAGCAAAGTGGAGGGTTGGAATCTCTGGGATTGGATAAAAAGTAAAATGATAGACACATGTTACATAATTAACAGTCAACAATTAGCTTGATAACAATAACAATGAGGGCATCTGTGGTCTCCCCCTGGTGAGAAGCCTGTGCTTTGAGAGAAGGTGGTGGTGGTGGTGTTCCAGAGAAAGGAAATTTGACATTCCAAAGGTATGTTATTGTAAATGCAAAAAGACAACAGGCTCAGATAAGGTAAAGATTGACCTTCGTTAGGGAAAAATACCAGACTAGGACATGACTACCTGCCATGAATGGCTTTTAGTTAGAAAGTCCTAATTTCAGACCATCCTGTGTGGTTACTTTAGGTCTTTAAGGCTGCCATGCAGGCCTCCCCTGAGCTTGTCAGGTTTCACACGTGGCCCCTTTTCTTCCACAGTAGTTACATTTTAGGGCATTAAAAGTTATACATGGATTTCTTGACTGTGTGGGGGACTGGCACCCCCAACCACCCACGTTGTTCAAGGGGCAACTGTAGTTAGTTAGAGCAGATACTCCTGAATCTAGTAAGTGATTTCCTTAGACTTCAGGAGAAGAAAGAGAGAGAATACTACTATGACACGGGGTAGATCGGACCTGCCGATACCTATGGGTGACCGTGACCCAATGCGTGTATGAACCTCATACCGAGACACGCGGGGAAAGAGAGACTGGGGCTACGTGGCTAATTCCTCCCATCTCTGGAAAAAGCCCAGTGGCTTGCCCAGCCAGGGTTTTTATCAGGGGCCAATTTACATTGGATTGAATATTCATGGGATTAAGCAGAACAGGTAGGATTACTCATAGCAAGGCATTGGATGTAAATTCGGATCCGGTGGCAGATAGGACCAGGTTAAAGTAATATGCAGGGCACAGCAAGCCAGAATTTTTTAAGATACATCTTTGCCAAATTCCTATTAGAGAGTTCCCATTCCACAGACATGATCCACACTTGCTCACATGGGAATCACACGGAGATGTGCTCAAAATGTGTAAATTCTCAGGACTGCATGTTTACACACGTGTGGAAATCACTGCCACACTACTAAAAGCAGCAAGACCCCTAAAACTGTATGGGATCCAAGGAGCAGAAAGGATCTATGATCTCTACCCCATGGCAGGGTGGTGAGACCATAGGGAGAGAAATATCTTCTGGCAGAACGGCTCCATTCTTTTATAGGGTCAGGTATTATTAGCCCTACTCTATAGAGAGGAAAATTAAGATGGAGATGTTAGTTTGCTCAAATTTACACAACTAAATAATAACAGAGGTGAAATTTCAACCCAAGCAATTTGACTCCAGAATCCAAATCCTTAACCATTTTTCTATCCTACCTCCAGATAAATAGACTTTATTTACTTATTCAGCCATATTTGTTGACGTCCTTACACAGTACAGCATTGTTCTAGACATGGTCATGTCAACATAGTGAAATCATTGTTATCTTTCCATACATGGGGTTTGCTAGTAAATCCTTGCAATTTCTAAAAAATACAAATAAGGTAATTGATGCTCATTATATATATCTTTCCTAAAAATAAAAGTGACCCTGGAGGTTTAAATTGTCTGATGTGTAAGTTTATGTTATATATAATACAATAATCTATAACGATGGGCTGCAGGTATGCAAAATATATCCTTTATATCCCCAGATTTTATATACCTATTATTTAGTAGAATAATTAATAGCCATTTTAATAAATAATAAATTAAGCTTGATTATATTTATCAAGCTATTGGCTTTATCTGTGAATTCTTTCTTTTTAAACACTTTCCTTTGAGAATCATGGAAACTGGGGCCTATTTTTAACATTATTACTCCTAACCTTACTAATATTTTATAAACCAATAAATATTTCTGAGTTGATGTGTATGTGTATGAGTGTTTACATAGAAAAACAAAACTCTATGTGTATCAGAGGATGAATTAGGGTATGTCAGAGTCACTCAAATTTTTATGTATTTCTAATATGTAAGATTGACAATAAAACAATAGATAAAAAGTAATGTGGAAAACTGGTTCAATTTACTGTTTAATTCAAATCTAAAATACTTATTTTATATCAAATATGCACCTAATTCAGAAAAATATGTATTTTTTTTAAAGATTTTATTTATTTATTTGTAGAGAGAGGGGAAGGGAGGGAGAAAGAGAGGGAGAGAAACAGCAATGTATGGTTGCCTCTCACTTGGCCCTCACTGGGGACCTGGCCTGCAACACAGGCATATGCCCTGACTGGGAATCAAACCAGGACCCTTTGGTTCCCAGTCTGTGCTCAATCCACTGAGCTATACCAGCTGGGCTACATCTATTTTTTAAATTTTCATTTATTGACTTTTTTGAGAGACAGAGAGACACACACATCAATTTTTTGTTCCACTTATTTATGCTTTCATTGGCTGACTACTGTATGTGCCCGGACCAGGGATAGAAGCAGCAACCTTGGTGTATTGGGATGATGCTCTAACAAACTGAGCTACCTGGCCAAGACTCTTAATAATACTGTTTTGTTCAAGGTTGTTTTGTTGTAATATTGATAAGCTGTCTTAGGAACTTAGAAACTTAGGATCTTAGGAGCTCTTGCTTATATCAATTAGCTTATGGAAAATTGGTTTCTTTATAGGTTGTTTTGTTGTAGTTCTAAGAACATATTTGGTGATAAGTGAGGACTTACTGTGTTTGTCCTTTTGTGACTGGCTTTTTTCACTTAGCACAATGTCTTCAAGGTTCATTCATGTTGCAGCACGTGTCAGACATTTTTTCTTCTTAAGGTTGCATGATATTCCATTGTATACACCACGTCTTGCTTATGTACTCATCTGTCAATGGGCGCTTGGGTCGCTTCCATCCTTTGGCCTTTGTGAACAATGCTGCTGTGAATGTGGGTGTACAAACAGCTCTTGGAGACTCTGCTTTCAGTCTTCTGTGTGCATACCAAGAGGGGGCATTGCTGGGTCAGATAGTAATTCCATTTTTAATTTTTTGAAGAAATGCCGTACTGTTTTCCATAATGGCTGCATCATTTTAGTCTTACCAAATAATCTACAGGATTTTAATTTCCCCACATTCTTGCAACATTTAGTGTCTTCTTCTTTTTTTATGATAGTCATCCTAATAGGTTGTGGCAGTGATTTCCGCACACGTGTAAACACGCAGTCCTGAGAATTTACACGTTTTGAGCACAGCTCTGTGTGATTCCCATGTGAGCAAGTGTGGATCATGTCTGTGGAATGGGAACTCTCTAATAGGAATTTGGCAAAGATGTATCTTAAAAAGTTCTGGCTTGCTGTGCCCTGCATATTACTTTAACCTGGTCCTGTCTGCCACCGGACCTGAATTTACATCCTGATGCCCTGCTAATGAGTAATCTTACCCCTGTTCTGCTTAATCCCATGAATAATCAATCCAATGTAAATTTGTGATAATGCCCCTGATAAAAACCCTGGCTGGGCAAGCGAGAGGGCTTTTTCCTGAGATGGGAGGAATCGGCCATGTGGCCCCGGTCTCTCTTTCCCCGCGTGTCTCGGTATGAGATTCATACACGCATCGGGTCACGGTCACCCACGGGTATCAGCAGGTTCGATTCACACCCGTGTCAATATGTCTGAATTGATATTTCATTGTGGTGTTAATTTGCATTTTCCTAATAATTAGATATTGAATATCTTTTCATGTGCATTTTGGTCATTCATATATTTTCTTCAGAGAAATGTCTATTCAAGTCCTTTGCCTACTTTTTAATTGGGTTGTTTTATTGTTGTTGTTGTAGAGTTGTATGAATTTTGTGTGTATTCTGTATACTAATAACTTATTAAATATATAAATTGCAAATATTTTTCCCATTCTGTGGGCCAGTTATCCTTTTAAAAAGAAGATCTGTTAGTCATCACAGGACTACAGAATTATTTAATATTAGTTTCTATGGCTGTTGTAACAAATTACCATAAACTTGGTAGCTTAAATCATAGAAATATGTTTTCTTACAGTGCTGGATGCCAGACACCTGAAATCACTGTCACGAGTTTGAACTCAAGGTGCTGGCAAAGCCACAGTCCCTCCAGAGGCCTTGGGGAAGGAGCCATTCCTTGCCTCTGCCAGTTTTGGTGGCTGCTAGCATTTCTTTCTCTGCCTCCGTGGTGACATTACCATAATCTCTTCTACGTGTTGTCAAATATGCCTCTGTCTTCCTCTCATTAGGACACTTGTGATGGCATTTAGAGCCCACCCTGATAATCCAGGATAATCTCCCTACCTCAAAACCTTTCACTTAATTACACATTTACCTGTAAGGTAACATTTACAGTTTCCAGACATCAGAACTTGACCTCTTTAGGTGACCCTGGTCCAGTCTGCTGGAGGATGGCTCAGAGGAGTGGAGAGGATCTATGTTAGCACTGAGTACAGTGCCAGGGCAGCGGTAAGTATGTCATAATGGTGCGAGCTGTTATTATTAGTATTGTTATTATTATTGTTATATGTTCAATAACCATGGTGTCAGTCTCCCACTGAAATCACTAATGGGGTCTCTCTTTACATTTCTTTTAAACTTTTCTCAAAATTAGCAGTGATGCCACGTGGAGCATCCCCAAGAGAGCAAGCCAGGGCAAATCACATGGCCCGTCCCCTCCTCCCATCCATTTCTGCTGAGACTGATTAAGACTGCTTCAGACTGTGAAGGAGAAACAGCTTCTGGAAAGCACAGTCTGAGGGCCAGATGAAGGCATGTAGAGCCCGTGATTAGGTGGGGCTGGGTGGTGGCTTCAAATGCACAGGAACACCTAAATCTGTTACCTGTTCCTGGAACAGTGGACGGTGGTGCACCTCAAGGGCAAAGGAGTAGGGGAGAAAGAACAGTTTGTATCCAGCTTAATCACTGAAATGTACTGTCCTCTATAAATAGGGCTAAAAGCAAGTGAGCAAAGAAATATGATCATTTTGACAATTTAGTTCAATTTGAATTTCCCGAAGAGAAGTAGTAATTCTATCTAAATGGAAAACCATATAAACATAAATACTGATTTATATACATAATAAAATTCATAGTGTATATAATAAAATGTGCATGTACATAATAAATGTATATGTAGAGGTGGGCAAAAGTAGGTTTACAGTTGTGAGTACATGAAACACAGTTTATTCTTATATTATTATTTATTAATTATTTTATTTTCCATTTGAACAACTGTAAACCTACTTTGCCCACCTCAATACATACATATATATACATGTACTTATATTCGAGATGTAAAATTTATAAAATTTTAGAAAATGATTATTGAATGCCTGCTATGTGTCACTTCTTCCAGGGCTGGTGAGCAAAACAGACCAAGTCCTTGCTCTCCTGTAACCTACATTCAAGTGGAGAGAGAGTGAGCAAACACATAAATGTGCTATGTATCACACGCAGAGTGGGGAGGTGGGAGCGCTTTTCCATCACAGGATGGCGATTTGAGCAAGGCTAAGCTCTGCAAAAACATGGGAAGATTTTTCCAGAAAAGTGAAACTGCCTAGCGTGTCAGAGTTCCTTCTTTTTTAGTAGTAGAAAAAATAATGGTGTAACTAATCTTGATAGTATCTTAGAGTCACTAAAATACACACAAATACCTTAATACTGAAGATTATTTTATTTTCAAGACAAATTAAATTAGAAATCATATGCTTACTGATTTAATTGAATTAAGCCAGAAACCAATACCACTTTCTATTCTTTTCTGTGATATTAATTTTAGTGCATCCTGTGAATACATACAGTAACAGAAATCATGGAAATACAACAGCCCAGTTTTTTCTGATAGCCTGATTATCAACAACTAGATCATCTTTATTTTGGGTTGCATTGTGTCCTCTTTAAATACACACATTGAAGTCCTAAACCCTAGTAACTCAGAATGTGACCTTATTTAAAATAGGTTCCTTGAAAACAGTTAAGTTAGGATGAGGTCAGTTGGTGGGCCCTTATCCAATATAACTGGTGCCTTAATAAAAAGGAGAATGTGAAGAGACACAGGAAGACGATGCCCATCTGTAAGCCAAGGAGAGAAGCCCTCAGAGGGAACCATCCCGACTGCTGACACCTTGATCTCAGCCTTCTTGCCTCCAGAGCTGTGAGATGACATATTTCTGTTGTTTAGGCCACCTGGTTTGTGGCACTTTGTTACAGCAGCCCTAGTAAACTAATACATCATAATTTTTAAAGTACAATTTATCAGTTTATACTTAGAGAGAAATGAATATCTAGTTTTTAAGAGTTCTGGAAGAATTGCAAAAAAGTTGTTCCTTATGTCATGGATGTTGCCGCCATTGGACAAAAAGTCAGTTCTTAAGATAGTCAGCCAAATTCTAAAATTTTGGCTTCAGAGCTCTGTAGACATCATAGAGTTTCTTTGTATTGTACATTGTGCGTGATGTTTACATTCCGCGTTTGCAGGAATGTCCACATGCGTAACTCTCATTATTTTTCTAATAATGGTACTTAACCTACATTTCCAGGCATCGTTCTGCCTTACATAGAAACTGTGGTTATTTTTCTGGCATTTCAGATTTAAACTTTAGTTAGCTTGTCATCTGCCTCTTCCTGAGGGGGTGTTCCATTTGAGGTTGGCTGTGGAGCCGCAGAGCTGGGAAGTGGTGATGGGACTCCAGGAGGGGGTGACGCAGGGCCTCTGCTGTGCTCAGCCTCTCTTTCTTCTCCTGGTCCTGGCATCTGTTGGGCCACCATCCATACGTCCTGGGGCCTGCTGGGGCTCTTCCTCCCATTGGCACCTACTAGTGCTGACACCCACATAGCGGTCTGCAGCCCTACTGTGGAAGCCAGGGTCCCACGGGCACAGTAAGCCTCCACCTGACCCCAGGCTCTTTTGGGTGCTTCAGTCTTCCCTTATGTCACTTGTTATCCTTTGGGTGGTGGTGAGAAGCTTTAGAATCCTCCCCGTGCCCTTCAGCAGGACTTGTCTCAGCTTGTCTTAGCCTATACCTGCCACCACTGCTCTATAGCTGCTGCAGAATAAAGAGAGAATCTCGCATCTGGCTGGTTTTAGTGACTTTCCTGAGCCTTACAAGTCATCTTACCTTGATCTCTCCAAATTCTCTGGGGACTCTCTCATTGGACCCACCCAGTGAACATACTTTCTGGAGCTAAACCAGCTTCAGGAGGTTAGCGGGGAGGGGTGGACCACAGGGCTCCCTCTCAGAATCACCACACAGCCGGCCTCAGGAACACTTCTCTCCGCCCTGTGCAAAAACTGCTCTTCAAGTGATCTGTCAGCTTACACCTGGACCAAGCACTCTGTTCGTCTTCTACCTCCTAAATACTAAGACTTTTGACGTTTCTAGTCTTTGGAGCACAAAAGACCTCCACCCAGCAGTGGAAAAAAGGAGGTCCTGGGAACATAAGAATAGAAGTGCTCTGGTGCCCCAAAGGGAGTTAATATGTCAAATACTATGCTGCCACATATGTTTTTATTTTGATATGGCATATTCCCAGTTCTCTCTTCTAGCACAAATTGCTTTACTTCTTTTTTTTGACATACATTATCTCTTTTATTTTATTTTTATTTTTAAAGTATATTTTGATTATGCTATGACAGTTTTGCCAATTTTTCTCCCTTTACCCTGCTCCACCCTGCACCCCCAACCCTCCAGCATTCCCCCCTTTAGTTCATGTCCATGGGTCCTACATATAAGTTCTTTGAGTTCTGTTTCCTATACCAGTTTTGATCTCTCCCCATCTACTTAATAACTACCAATGATGCTTCTTCGTCCCTGTACCTTTCCCTCTCTTTTTTTCCCTTCCCCCTTCTGACTGAAATCCCTCCATGTGATGTCCATTTCTCTGATTCTGTTCCTGTTCTGGTTGTTTGCTAATTTTTTTTGTTTGTTTGTTTTTCTTTTTTCTTTTAGGTACATTTGTTGATAGTTGTGAGTTTGTTGTCATTTTACTGTTCATATTTTTGATCTTTTTCTTAGGTAAGTCCCTTTAACATTTCATAGAATAATGGGTTGGTGATGATGAACTCCTTTAACTTGACCTTATCTGGAAAGCACTTTATCTGCCCTTCCATTCTAAATGATAGCTTTGCTGGATAGAGTAGTCTTGGATGTACGTCCTTTCCTTTCATGACTTTGAATACTTCTTTCCAGCCCCTTCTTGCCCATAAGGTTTCTTTTGAGAAATCAGCTGATAGCCTTACGGACACTCCTTTGTAGGTAACTCTTTCCTTTTCTCTTGCTGATTTTTAGATTCTCTCTTTATCTTTAATCTTGGGTAACTTAATGATGATGTGCCTTGGTGTGTTTCTGTTTGAATCCAACTTCTTTGGGACTCTCTGGGTTTCCTGGACTTCCTGGAAGTCTATTTCCTTTGCCAGATTGGGGAAGTTTTCCTTCATTACTTGTTCAAATAAGTTTTCAACTTCTCGCTGTTGTTCTTCTCCTTCTGGCACCCCTATAATTTGGATACTGGAAGGTTTCAAGTTGTCCCAGAGGTTCAAAAGTCTCTCTTCATTTTTTTGAATTCTTGTTTCTTCATTCTGTTCCAGTTGGATGTTTATTTCTTCCTTTTGTTCTAAATTGTTGCTTTGAGTCCTGGTTTCCTTCCTGTCACTGTTGGTTCCCTGAATATTTTGCTTTATTTCATTTTGGGTATCTTTCATTTGTTCTTTCATTTTTCAACCAAGCTCAGTCAGTTCTGTGAGCATTTTGATTACCAGGGCTTTAAATTCCTCATCAGATAGGTTGGCTTTCTCCTCATTGCTTAGCTCTCTTTCTGAAGTTTTGCTCTGTTCTTTCATTTGGTCCATATTTCTTTGTCTTGGCGCACCTGATAAGTTGTAAGGGGGCAGGGCCTTAGGTATTCACCAGGGTGGGGCAACCCTCCTTGCTGCACTGAGGTGCTGTCTGTTGGGGAGGGGCCAGAGAGGGGACAATGCAGCTCCCCTACTTGCCTCTAGCCCACTTTCCAATGAACTCTCATGTGAGACTGGGAGTTTCTTCCACCTCAGCAGCCGCCAGAGTCCACAGCTGCTCTGAGTCTCAATTTCCCCTTAAGTCAGCCCTGCCCTCGCAGCCTGCCACCTCACTGAGGGTTCTTACCCATCTGGTTGTTCTGTCTGACTGTTTCTTTAATTCTGTGGTTGTAGGAGTTCCATGAAGTTTGATATTCTGGCACTTCTGGTTGTTTATTGATTTTAGATTGGTTGTTATCCTCCTTTTGGTTGTGCAAAGGAGTGAAGGGTTTCTACCTACACCTCCATCTTGGCCAGAACTACGTGCTTTACTTCTTTTATAATATTTTTATTGTTGACAGGAGCTTTTGTTCTTCCCGCCCACATCATACACTCTTAGCTTGCTGGGTATATGGGAAAGCATATTTGCACATTTAGAAAAGTTAGTCATTGCCATGTACCTGCTTTCATATTATTGAGTGATACATTCAGGAAACATAAGACATACAATTGATGATTAGTTAGTAAGCGTGTATGTTAAGAAGAATATTTTCACAAAAGGAAAGTTACCATTTACCTCTCTTAAACCGTATACCTTAATATGCAGTAGAGTAACCAGTAAATATGATTACTGAGTAATCTTTATTTTCTTCCTGTACTAATATATATTTCATTTTCCAAAATACATATAATTTATTAGCATTTTTTAAAAAAATTTTAGTTTCGTTTACACTGAATCAAGTATAGAATTAGAAAAGCCATTAAAATTTTAGCCATTTTATAATTTTATAGAATCAGTTGAGGGTCAAAGAATTTAAATGCCTTACCCAAGGTCATTCGGAAATCAAGATCTTCTGTTTCCGTAGGCTAAACTTTTTTTTTTACTACACTGTGCTGCCTCTCTTACCAGATTTAGAGTGTTATTTATGAGGAAATGTTGTTTAAGTTTTGTCTGAATATATCTACCAAAATAGTAGTGGGCGTGAAAAAACCTAAAATAGGGACATAATCCAATTTATTAGTGTGCTTTGCCAGGCACATATTGTTCCACTGACATAAAATTCCTCAGAAAATATAGTTCACAGCCCTTCTGAGGCACATTCCAAATCCATATAAGATATAAAAGATATGATCAGCATTTAATGATATTTTAAAAAACAAAGCTTATAGTAAAACGAAATTGAGTCATTTTTCCCATACTTAAAAGTAAACTAGATTGAGCTATTTGATGTTTTCATCCACTTTCAAAAATAATCAGTGATGCAGCTCTGAAGACCGAGGAGTAGGCCATGTATCACAGTGTTATTATTTCTGGAAGAATTGTTAGCACAGTAGATCATGTCATTCAGGGAGCATAAATTAACTTGCAAAGGAAAAAAAGGGAAGGAGGATTCTATTCAAATGCCTGAATAGAGGAGATGCCTTAAGGAGCCAAGGATGGTGATGGATAGCAAGGTTTCTGAGATGGTAATGATGCTTCCAGAAGATTGTCAGTTTTGAGTAGCAGTAACCCATATGGACCAGGAGAGAAGAGAGTTCAAGGATTTCAGAGGCTGTAAAGGATGTTCCCTACCAAGGAAACAACAGTTTGAATGCAAGATGCATCTTTTTAAAAATAGCAAACCCACCCCTCCCTGCCCAGCAGGTGAAAGAAAATCTTTGTGAAAGAAGGAACAGGGAAGAAACATTGAAGAGAGCCAGGAGGGCAGCCATTGTAAAAGCACACACAGTGCGAGGATGTGTGTAGTCTGCTGTAGAGGAGGAGGCAGAAGTGCTAGAGCCCTACACTCACCAATGAGACTCTCCAGGGCCCTCCCAGGAAGGGCAGAGGTGGGGAGGGGCAGCATAGCATAGGGGCTGTGCCCTCAGACGGTCTGCCTTCAAATCTGGTTCCATCACTCTCTAGCTGAGGGGCTTTGGGCAGATTGCAGATTTATGTGGAGGATTTAATGGAGTAATTCATGTAAAGCACTTAGCTGGGTGTATGAAACATAGTAATTTCTTATTAAACGATAAGTCATTAGTATCTAGCAAGGATAGGCATTTTATGAAAGTTTATTCTCTTCCTAAATTTCTTATGGTGAGTTTTCTTAAAACTACCCACGAGAAAACTTGGAGGCCCAGAAAGCTAAGAACTGGCCCCTAGGCAAAGAGAATTTAGTGACCTCTTGCAGTGGGATTGATACTTTAATGAAAAGTAATGTACGAGTTTGCCTTAACAAAATACCAGTAACTGAGTGGCTTAAATAAAAAAATCTACTTTGTCACAGTTCTGGAGGCTGGAAGTCCATCAGCTAATGTAACTCAGGAAATATAAAACAGGTACAGAAGGGTTGGTTTCTCCTGAGGCTTCTCTCCCTGGCTTGCAGATTGGCTAATTGGGTCCTCACATGGTCTCCAGTTGGTCTGTGTATTTGTTTCCAAAACTCCTCTTTTTATTAGGACAACAGTCATATTAGATTAGGGCCCACCCATGTGAACTCATTTTACTTTAATTATCTCCTTAAAGGACCTATCTTCATCACGTTCTGAGGTACTGGCAGTTAGGACTTCAACATATGAATTTTATGCAGAAGCTGTTCAGCACATTAGTAAACATACACATCTATGTCATCAGTTTAGTTAGTAAATATATATAAATAATCGCCTGTGGTATTTTAAAAAATTATTTCAAATTCTTTTGTTTCCAACATTTTATCAAAAACTCCATCCTATTGTTTTTAAGGTAACTCCCATATAATAATTCATTTTAAAAGTTCAAGAGCTCTCACCTTACCTCACAAGGCCTGGCTTAAATCTTGTATCACCCACATGAGAGTTTTTTGATCTCTGGATCTCTTAAATTCTCCTTCTTTATCTACAAAATGGGGTTAATAATCCCTGCCTGAAAGGTTGGTAAAGATGAGATGAGGCAATGTACCTGAGGCAATGTAGCAGGAATTCAAGGAATGTTCTGTTTGTTTAAGTATACAACCAAAGGAGTACAGTCTATTGATGCGTAGTCATGAACTTGGTGCTTAGGCAGAAAATACTATGAACTACGTGGGCCATCAGTTATAAAATAATTTCCCAACAAGGGCTGTGAAATGATGGCTGGCTCCCACCCCAAGCACCCTCCTTGAACCATGAGGTAGAAAACAAGTGTTGAGAATGGCAGACTAATGGTATTAGTCTCATCCCTAATGACTCGGGAGCCCTCACACAAGGTCGAGGAGCCCAACTCTGGTCTTCAGTTACATGGAAAAGAAATTAACTTCTGTCTCGTTTAGACCACTGTTCTCCTGGATTTTTGGCCTTCACAGTTAAACCTAATCCTAACTGACATAGAAGTTTTATTATTTGAATAATACAGAGTTTACTATATAACCCTAGTATATGGTTCCACAATCCTCAGCATGTTAACTGAAGCCTTGTTGAGCTTAATGAAGGTGTCTTTGAAGAGCTGGCGAAGACAAAGAAGCTGAAACACCTTTCGGACCTTTGGGCTCACACCACTGATACCTCTGATCCTGATGACAAATGCCAATTTGGGTTCTGCAGGTACATAGAAGTTGCCAGCTTTTCTTGCCATTCTAGCCACTTGAATCTCAGCTCTGTACATCTGCCTGTGTTCCTTGTGATAGTGCTTAGCTTTTTCATAGATAAGCTTCCTCCTGTCCTTTCGAGGCATCTTTTGGGCAAACTTCTTTCTCAGGTGCTTGATTTTCAGCTCTGAGAAATTCCTTTGCTTTTTCCTAAGGGTTTCTGGCACAGCAAGAACCTTCTTCTTCTCTTCTGCACCCTCCATGGTTCCAGCCAAGAAAAAGAGTGACATTAAGCTTTTGAAGAACAAAAGGGGGGATACTCTTATCAAATAGCAGGCTTATGATAAATCTAAAGTTTTGTGAAAGAGTATCTCACCAATGAACTAGGAGAAAGAGTCCCAAAGTGCAACTGTATATATGGAAGTTAGATAGGTGACAGAAATAGCAAACTAGTGAGAAAGAAAGGTTTCTGACAAATGACAGAAAGATGTTCAATATCACTTGCAGCTATGAAAATTAAAATTCACAGATTAGTGAAAAAACATAACTATTTTGCAGATCAGTTGGGGAATAAAAAGTCAACCATGTCACTTCTAGGTATATACATTTAAATTGTAGGTATATACAGAGAATTTGTGTATGTATGTATATATGAGGCCTGCCCAGAAGGTATCCAGCCATGCACTATGAAAAATAGAGACATTTATTGAAGAAGAGACAAGATACAAGAAACACTAGGCAATGGCACCTCAGTCCCTTTCAAAGTAGGCACCTTGGGACCTCACACAGTCCTCTCAATTATCATCAGCTGCCCCATCATGCTTCCCTGAAAATCATCAATGGTCTGAAATCTCTGCCCTTTCAAAGGTGATTTTAGTTTTGGGAAAAGCCAGAAGTTGCAGGGCACCAAATCTGAGCTGTAGAAGGGCTGCGTCACCTGGGTGATTTGATGTTTCACCAAAAAAAACTCTGCATGAGATGTGATGAGCAGGAGCATTGTGATGAAGCTGCCAATCACCAGCTGCCCATAGCTGTGGCCTTCTGAATCATCCAGATAGTTTCTGTGGAGGAATGTTCCAGCTTAACACAAAATTTGATGCAGATTCATTGCTTTACTTGCTTAGTCATTTTGCATGTGATGACCACACAGTACACATGCTCACTCAGTGGCATCTACCACCCCACTGACTGGTACAGTGAAGTCATCATTGTTTCCACAGGCACATTCCAGTCCGCTCTCCTTGGCTACCAGGTTAAATCGATGTGGTACAAACCATTCTCCTTATATTAACAATGGCTGGACTTCTTCTGGACATACACTGGCTAGCCATGTAAACATATATGTATAAAAAAATGCAAGAACGTTTTCATTGAGTTATGGTTTGTAATCTAAAAAAATAGAAATTGACACAATCTTCAATCAGATAAAAGTAAATAATTTGGAATAATGTAAAACTACTAAAATAAATACACTAGATATACATGTTTCAAAGTGAATGAAATTTAAATAGCATAACTTAACATTAAACAAAGAAAAATGAAAGCATGATATATACAAAAATAGCATTACAGTTTTAAAGCATACAACACATACCACGTACATTTTAAGTTTCCACGCACATGTGGGAAGAGCACAAAAACGTGCGCGGTGCTGGCGAACGCCACAGCTGAAGTGGCAGCCCTGGACGGGGAGGGAAGTGGCTTGAGCGGAGGAGGGTTACACAGGGGCTCAGCTACGTCAATGGCACTGCGTTCCTCCCCCTGTGTGGTGTTTCTCTGTATCTTCAACGCATTTCTGGGTGCTTGATACACTCGATACTTTGTTTTAAAAGCTTGCTTTCTAAAATATGTAAATAATTGGGACAGATTAATAACAATTAACATTAGAATTCCACTTGATAATTGGTTAAAGCATTCAATGACAGGGAACTACAAACAAGAAGTCATCACACTGATTAATCCATATCTCTATCATTATGTAATAAATATAAATTTTAGTAACATCAATATATACCTGTTTACTAAATAGAAATTACAAAAGTGTCATTTTTTGGATCTGTTGTATCTTAGAATGACATATGTTTTAAATGCTTAAATGACATAAATTTTAAGTTTTCCTGTTCACATTTACAATTGTTTTCGTTTCTCTGGGCAAAAGAACATGAAGAACTATGAAACTATTCAATATGTATTGGCACAGCAATCCTACTTGTAGAATATTATCCAAAGAAAAAACATATTAAAAAGTTATTTACTTAGAAACATTTATAGTAATGCTTTTTATGTTTGAAAAAAATAACAGAAAACCCAAATGTCTAAGGAGTTAGCTAAGCAAAACAGGCCATATTGTAAAAGACGATCACTACAGAACTATAAAAATGTCAGCTGTGTGACTCATCCTGATGCATGAAAATATGAAATAAAATTAATTTTATAAAGCAGAGCTATAAAAATGTCAACTGTGAAAACCACGCTGACACATGGAAATATAAGTTAAAATTAATTTGAAAGAGCAGAACACACCATTTCCTGATTTCATGATTTCCACTATGAAAACACAACAACATTTGACTAAGATAAAAGAGAATTTGGAGGAAAATAATAAATTGAGTTGGGTTTATTAGATTCTTATCTTTCCTTTAAAGTTGCCTAAGTTGACCTGTTTGCATTAATAAAACAAGGCCACAAGGCTTTTATCAGCAGCATAATGATTTTTGGACTAAACAGACGTGTCTGTGCCCATGTGACGTGACGAGAAAGCACCCGTCTTTTCTGACGTTGTTTATCTTCTAGGCAAGTGAGGCCTGGGAAACTTTTTTTCCCTGATAGATATGCCTGATTTGAACCATGTTAAAATTTCATAATGGTAATAGCTGTTGATTAGTTTCTTATTTGTAAAGAATATGCCCGTTGCAAAATCCATTTGTCTAATATTGACTATGAGCTACAAACCTGTATTTCATGCAGAACTCCATAGGTTATTCTATGCTATAGCCAAGGTTAGTCTTCCATGTGGATCAAGAGACACATGAATCAAAGGAACAAATAACCCCCAAACAGCCTGGCTTAGTACCCCTGCTAAAAATCTTTTATTATGAGTAAATGCATAAATGGAATTATGAAGGAGGTAAAATTCTCACAAAAAGAAAATACTAGAAATATAAAATTGGCTTTCTAGGATAGAGAAGACGTGAATTTTCTCAAAAGAACAAAATTACTTTTGAAGTCTCTTGTTTTATCTTAAAAATCCAGGCACGTTTTGCCTCTACTTTATAATATATCCATGTTTATTGTAGTGTAAAAATAATATTTTAAGTCACTAGCTCAATAATTTAGTTCTCCTTCCCACCAAAGCTAGAGAAAAACTGATGTTCCGGGAGACGCCCACGTGTCTCCGTACACTTCCGGGACATGTCGCCCACTCCTGCGGCGGGGGAGGGAGCACACACGGTTCTCGGGTGGAGCTCAGCAGCACGCCCTGACCGGGAAGGTCTGAATGGAGCATCAGTCATGAAACAAGGGAGAAGAATTAACATTCGTTTTGCTCATAAGATTTTTACACTTAAACTTTATTTAAAAAAAAATGAATCAGTAAATCTTTCCCAAGGTATAGGACATTTATACTTATTGTTAGAAAAAGAGTTTTACATAGTTTCATAAATCATCTTCCAAAATTAGACTTAATGGTTGATGAAAAACAATGTATAGTGTCAACTTTTGCTTCATAATGTGGTTTTTTTTGCTGATCTACCAAAAGACCACTAAATGTTTTGCTGTCGGATATCTAGTTATTTAAGATAGGATGTTCTCTCAAGGTTGGATTGTCAGAAATCTGTGAAACCTGATTAATAACATTGTAGAAATAAAGGAAAATCACAGAAATAATAATTATTTTCCATTTATAAAATAAGAAAAATGATGCTAATAACTCAGTGTGGTAACAGATGATATTAAGACTGAGTGAGATACTTAGAAAGAAAGCAGTAGAGAGACCCTGGCAAAAACACTAATATTGTACAACTGTAATTTGCTATTTAAAATTTTCCCTCAGGGCTTAAAATGGAATGTAACTATGATGAAAAGGAAACACCTGGATAAATTTTGACCAAAGCTTCTATGAAGAAGATTAGTGCACAAAAAATTTGAAAATGCTATTGGAATACAGTAAATATAGTAAAATATAAGTAGACTGTGTGACCTTATCTACATGCTGAGTAAACAGTGAAGCAGTTAAATTAACACAAATCAATGTGTGGTCCTCTGGCTTATTGGTATTTGCACACATCAAAAATTTACTTTGATCATTAGCATTGTTACTGATAAAGAAGGAGTCCCACCTTTTGACTCACATTTGCTGTTTGTTTGTTTTGGTGGTAGTTCATTTCCAGGTTGAAACTGGAGCCTAGGGGAGAAAAATGAGAGGAGAAGGCCCGCACATGGATTGGAACTCTGTAATGGAAACCAGTGTGAGCGCCGAGATTTATGCGTTGACTTGGAACCTCAGGTAGGATAAACTTAAGATTCAAAAAAGGCAATCAGATTTTGTTTTTGGAAGATGGAGATTATCAAGTTGCATGTCAAGAGCTCTATTTATTAGGCTCTGGGTCATTCTATATACCAAGTCCAAAGAGTTGGTGCTAAACAGAGACAAGAACTAAAAGGAAAAGAAATAATAGGAGGAAGGGAAGTTAATTTAGCCTGGGAGATGAAATGGGGATTAAAGATTATAGTCCCACACAAATAGGCTAATTACTTGCAGACAGTTCACCGTAACAATGATTAGTGGAGGCAGACAAAGAAAAATCTGAAGATATAATGAAAACATAAGACGTATTAAATAGCACTGTTCTTGTATTATCTTCTCATCCTCAAGAATTTATTGAGCACTCAGTTATTATCTGTTCTGGCAATTGTTGGAATATGCCTACCTCTCTCCAGAGCCACTCTATTCATGTATATAAGGATGAAGTCTTGGAATCCTCAGCACAGAAATACTTAAAGTTCATCCACATCAAGCCTGGATTGATGAATGAATTTCCTCCACAGGATATTTCTGATGAGCATTCACTGAACTTCCCCTTGAACATGATGAAGTAGTTTGACTTCCAGAAACTTCTTCAGAGCACATATTTTGTACAAAGAACCGTGCAAGACTCATAGACACAGACAACAGTATGGTGGTTACCAGAGGGAGAGGGTGGAAGGAATAGTAAATGGTAAAGAGGGTCAAAATATGGTGACGGAAGATGATTTGACTTTGGGTGGTGGGCACACAATGCAATATACAAATCGTGTATCACAGAAATGTACACTGGAAACCTATATAATCTTATTAACCAATGTCACCCCAATAAATTTAATTTAAAAAAAATTAGAAAAGCAATCTTGGAAAAGTCACTGAGTTTATCTTTGAAGTACCCATCCTGATCCACACAAAGCCACTAAAACTAATTAAAATGATAAGGCAGTCATTTCCATTTTTCTAGAAACACAAATACAAGTAGAATGCAGAGGTGAACGCTAGGAGTTTCTAGGTCCTGGAATATCAGATGAATGGCATTTCCATTTCTGTCAAAGCATTTTATGCGTGATGGAGAACTGGAGCCAGACTCACTATCTAAATCTAGGGTTTGGGTGCTATCTCTTAGCCCTAAAGGAGCCAGAAAACTGGTACTTTTGCTGCGTTCTTGCAGTGCAGCCAGGAAGAGGAAGGTATAGGACCTGGGCCAAGTTCCTCATTGTCTTGGTGACTATGTCTGCAGTACCCAAAATATCAGAATGGAAGACTGTGGTTGCCAAGAAAAGACCTGAATTTGAACAAGAAGGCAAGGGCCAGGTGAAGGCCAAAGAGGAGGGCCGAGGAGGGAGGGAGAGGAAAAAACGGATCTCTGCTCAAAGACTCTGAGGGTAATTAACACCGAGAAAAACAGCCAAACAATCAAAATTAGAAGGGGAATTTACCAGCAATAAAATACAAATAAGAGAACATCACCAAAATGACTTTAAAGATGTTTAAGATCCTCCCAGAAATAAAACAATACAATGTATGAAAAAAGTCATTATGAAAGGGAAGAAAGTGACCATCTCAACAGAGGTCAAATGGGCATCTAATAACATGCAAACTTGCTCATCTAAACAAACAAACAAACAAGAACACTTAGTAACAAAAGAGAATGGAACTTCCTGACCCTGAAAAAAGATTTCTGTAAGAGCCTAGAGTAAACACAGTAACTTCATCCCATTAAAGTCAGGAGTCAAATAAGGCTGTCCACGATCTCCTACTATTCAACAGTGCTAGAGGCTGTAATTAATATATTAAGACTAAAAAATATTTTAAAGTAAGATTATTTTTTATAATCTTGAACAAAGGAAGGATTTCTTTAAAAGGTATAATATTCATAAATCATGAAGATAAAGGCTTATAGTAAAAGGTCATGTACCAAATTCATCATGGTGGTTGCCTCTGAGAAAGGAGGCAGAGAGAGATGATAAAGGAATTCAACATTATATATAATGTTTTGTTTCTCAAAAAATGGCAACTAGGGACTTCCAGTCAAGATGGCAGTGTAAGCAGACATGGCTCACCCCTATGCACAACCACATCAGAATTACAACTAAAATATAGCACAACCATCACTCAGACCTGGCAGAAACAAGGAGAGTGTTTTGATGGTTGCCATACAGGAGGTGGATGGTTTGGGGGAATGGGAGAAGAGGTGAGGGGATTAAGAAGTACAAATAGATAGTTACACAGTAGCCATGGGAATGTAAAGTACAGTATAGGAAAGGGGGTAGCCAAAGAACTTATATATATGACCCACGGACATGAACAATGGTGGAGGTATTGCCTGAGGGAGTTGGAGGTGCTGGGTGGAGGGGGCAAAGGGGGAAAATCAATATAACTGTAATAGCATAATCAATAAAATATAATTTAAAAAATGGCAACTATAAAGTATTTACAAATGTTCCTTCCGGTTGGTAGATACATGGTCATTAATTGCAATATCTCCTACATTTTTCTGGAAAAAAATTTTTTTTTAAAGATTTTATTTATTTATTTTTAGAGAATGGAGAAGGAAGGGAGAAAGAGCAATGTATGGTTGCCTCTCACATGGCCCTCACTGGGGACCTGGCCTGCAACCCAGGCATGTGCCCCGACTGGGAATCGAACCGGGACCCTCTGGTTCCCAGCCCGCTGAGAATCACCACTGAGCTACACCAATCCACTGAGCTACACCAGCCACGGGAAAAAATTTTTTTTAAAAGGACAAATATTGAAAGCAAAACCCAACAGATAATTAAAAATTTAACTATAACTTTAAAGATATGTATTCTTTTCTTAAGAAAACCATGGTGATCAGATATAAGCATGTGTTTTTTATATATATATATGTATATATACATATACAAGGTCTGTTCAGAAGAAGTCCAGCCATTTTAACATAAAGAGAATGCTTGTGTGGCTTTGATGTAACCTGGCAGCCAAGGAGAGTGGACTGGAGTGCACATGCATGAACAATGATGACTTCCCTGTACCAGTCAGTGGGGGCAGTAGACGTCATTGAGTGAACATGTGTGCTGTGTGGCTGTCACATTCAAAATGACTGAACGGGTAGAGCAACGAATCTGCACAAAATTTTGTGTTAAGTTTGAACATTCCTCTTCAGAAAGTATTGGGATGATTCAGAAGGCCACGGCTACCACAGCTTCTGATTGGCAGCTTCATTGCGACCACACACCTGCTCATGCATCATGTCTCCTGCAGAGTTTTTGGTGAAACATCAAATTACCCAGGTGACTCAGCCTCAGTACAGCCCAGATTTGGTGCCCTGTGACTTTTGGCTTTCCCCAAACTAAAATCACCTTTGAAAGGGAATGATTTCAGGCCATCAGTGAAATTCAGGAAAATATGATGGGGCAGCTGATGGTGACTGGGAGAACTGTGTGAGGTCCCAAGGTGCCTGCTTTGAAGGGGACTGAGGCATCATTGTCCTATGTACAATGTTTCTTGTATCTGGTATCTTCCTCAATAAATGTCTCTCTTTTTCACATTACATGTCTGGATACCTTCTGGACAGACCTTAAAATCTAGTCAGTCATTATAATAAAAATAAAAATATTATAAATGTAATATAAATATACAAAATTCTATGGTTATGTAGAAGAGAAAAGTAAAGCAACAAAACTAATAAATGCTTCAGGGAAAATATTAAATTCCTGTTGAATCCTCAAAGATACATTGTATTTCAATATTCAAAAAGAGACCTTGATAGAAAAGCGCTCCCATGGGCCAGCTGATGGAACTTGCAGCCATTCTGAGAACAAGGAGTGTCTTGTCCACTGTGGTGGAGTGGGAGATGGAGCAGGTCGTGTTGTATGAGGTGAGGCACGGTGGCCTTGAAAGGGTTAGGGTAACATTTAGACTTGGAGCTCTAGGCTAAGAACAGCCATGAAAGGTGTTTGAGAACGTTTTTGAGGGAGACAGCTTTGGGGCTATCGGCCCATCCTA